>DWHP01007293.1:0-11021 GCA_018247895.1 Parnassius honrathi
ATATATATATAAATTGTAGTGGTTCATTATCACTCTAGGATTCATTTAAAACAATTTTTGAAAATGGGTAAAATATCCTATTGAGTATTTTAAGTTCATGTAGCCGACTAACTATAATCATATACTCGTACTCTTTAGTGAAACAATTCCTAATCTACGCCTTGTAAGCGATGAGTAGAAAACCCCTACCGACATTATGCTATGTATTAATACATCTGTTGAACACAGTGATGAAAGTCGTCTGCAAACTCCACACTTTGTAGATGTTTTTGTTACGAGTCTCGTGATACTTCGTACACAAAAGAAAATACAAACAAATGATTACGTCTATCTCAGAGCTCTTTGTGACGGATGAGGTTGTAAAAGTTGGAGCTAAAGCTTAATCTTTTGGATTGACAAAAGTAAGTTTCTAGGCGAAAATAAAGTAAACAGACCTTATGAAATCAAACATGTAACAAAAACTCCGTGAAGTGCATTATCAGAATCAGTATAGAAACTTACAGAAACTACTTTTTTCAGAAACACAACCAGTAAAAAGGTTATTTAATTTAAATAAATTTTTATTTGCAAATTATCTCTAACTGACCCGAGCATTGGTGAAGCAGGTTCTTTGAAAATCCTTTAACTTTCCAGACAATGCTGAGGTAATAAAACCGCATACAATTTGCCAATTATAATTTATTTAAATAAAATAAAAAATTTAAATGGTCAAGTTCAAAAAAAGTTATTTCTATACATTTTAATACTGATTCTGATAACGCACTTAACGGGAACCATAGGGTTTTTGTTATAGAGGTAGCAACACGCCCGTATTTATTTAGTGGTAGTAATGCGCTCGTATGCATATAGTGGTAGTAACACGCTCGTATGTATAAAGTGGTAGTAATACGCTCGTATGGATTTAGTGGTAGTAATACGCTCGAATGTATATAGTGGTAGTAACACGCTCGTATGTATAAAGTGGTAGTAACACGCTCGTATGCATATGATGGTAGTAACACACTCGTATTTATATAGTGGTAGTAACACGCTCGTATATATATAATGGTAGTAACACGCTTATATGTATATGGTGGTAGTATCATGTTCGTATCTATATAGTAGATACACGCTCTTATGTAATTTTTTCGTAGGTATAATTTTTTAGGCTTTGCGCGAGGCAATAAATAGCTAAACCGTCAATGGGAAAAGGACTCCAAAGTTGCGAAACATTTTGCACTGCGATCTTCAAGCCTCCTGTCAAGCATGAGAATTAGGTCACAAGCAAATCCTACCTATAACGAGAGAGGCTCTTGTCCAGTACAGGAAATTCACGGGACGATAAAGAAGAATAAAACAGATTATACCGCCATCCGACGGAGGCTATGGGGTCTTTTTTGTATGTTCTATAATCTTTTTACGACATCCACGAGTTGATATAGGGTAATGGGTGCATTCACCACGCTTTTACCAGGGAATTCAAACATATGTTATTTTCACTTTAATAATAATAAAAGGAAATAATAAAACATGCTCTCAAATTAAAACCGTAAAAACGATTTCAATGATTACAACAAAGCAAACTGAAATGGTAACGTCATTAACGCTTTTAAATCAAACTATCACGTTTTAAGGAACGTTCAAAAACTCGCTAACGAAGTTATCATCGTCTGAAGGGAGAACCGTCGGCTAGGAAAGCTTGAAAATACGACGTCGGGGAGGCTAGACGTAAAAATTCGTTTCCGACTCGTGCACGTACACACTACCGCCTTAATAAATTCTTTGTACAAAGCACAGAGTAGAAAATAACATTTTTTTTAATATTTACGTTATGATGTGTGTAATGTGTATGATGCGTTAGGATCTTTAAAAAATTTAGATTTAATGCTTACTCAGCTAGTTTTATTATACAGTGAAATTTATAACACCATGTTATTAGTTTCGAACTAGTACATTAAATGCGTGCCTAAATAAGATTGGCAGTTGGTGTCCTGAGTGGAGCATGACACAGTACCTAGGATGACCGCGGTCGCTGCTTAAGTTCATTATTTATAAAATACATCGTTGGTAAAACCAAAATCTTGCTAAAATTCCTTGAGGAGTTCAGGCGGCACGAAAAATAAGTCACAATCTATCTTATCCTATCTTTCATAAAACGTAATAAATAAACAAAATGTATTTCTTTTTTAAACGTAGTACTGCACACACCGTGTATTTTCTAATATTTTTATAAAAATTTTCTATTCCATTCTATTCTTTTCAATGCTTTACTATGTTATTAGCACTTGAGTTATAATTGAAAATGGACTATATTCAAGGATATAACATCATCATTGTCAGCTTACGAACAGTCTACTGTTAGGCACCGCTTTATTCCATATAAGGGTTAGTAGTAACAGGACCTAATAATAGTTATCAATTTTGGTCTTCAAGGATGTCGATCAGACACCAATTAAACGAGTGAACTTTGTCATCATATTTCATTTTAGTAAAAATGTATGTAGTCTGCGACGAGTTCAGATCGCTATGAAATGTGTAGACTCACCGAGTGTATTTGCGATCCCCTTGCTGCGATAACACGCACGGCAACTGATGGCACCGCGCGCCGGCACCCCGTACCTATTTGTAATTTACTTAAAAATATAGATACAGATAAATCCGGGGCCCTCTTGTGGCGGCTAATTTCACAACATTGTTACATTTAGATATGCATAAACTGTCGAGAATTTACACGATGTTTCTCATTTTGACACACAATTAGAGCATTATAATCGATTGATGCACTATTTGATAATATTTCTTGTATTTTAACCGAGTTTAATACAAGAAGTTCCTTTATTCGACACGTATTTTAGTACAGTAGTCCATTGCTGAAGATAGGCCTCCTCATACAATACTGGTCCAAAATATCGAAATTGTCTCTATATCTATGGTAGGCACGCATTCTATATTACATAATTATGAATTATTATTGTAGTCGCATAAACCAGATAATACTAATTAACATATAGCTAATGTACAATATTTTTCTTGTGGTATAATAGGTCTTTACTTATAAAATTGCCGTTCTGCAGTACTGGCAACTTCAAATCAGAACAATTTTCGTTTGGCTAAGAATTCAAACTTCAAATTAATTTTGTTTTAAAAACCTGAAATTCTTTTTTCGAAGTTAGTCATTTTTTTATTGATTAGCGTTATGTTTTCATCGCATTTGAATCTTTTTCATCATGGATACGTTAAAAATTCGAGTTATTATGGAATATGAGTACTGTCGTGGCACCAACGCGCACGCTACATCAACGACGTTTACGGAGCGAATACTACTACCACCAAAAGCACCACCTGTTATTGGTTTTCCAATTCCGTTCTGGAAATTTCTAACTGATAATGAACCTCGTGATCGACCGGAAAGTTTGGTAGACAATGACCAATCAAATGTCATTGTGGAAGCTGATGATACTCTCAATCTATGGCTGAAATAGCAGCAACTTTGACGTCAGCATCAAAACAATACAGGTCCATTTACGTCAAATTGGCAAGGTAAAAAAGCTTGACAGATCAATCATACCAAATGCTCGTCAGCGCGAAGTACGCGTCGAGACATGCCTTGCACTGCTCAACAGGCACACAAACGAAGGAATTTTGAACCGCTTTGTTGCCTGCGACGAAAAATGGATTTGTTTGTCAAGCGCTCAGCAAATTGGTTGGATTCTGGTTCAGCACATAAACAATACCCTAAACGAAAACTTACCTCTATAAAAGTGATGGGCACTGTTTGGTTGTCTAGCAACGGTGTGATTTGTGACAGCTTATCTGTCCTTTAAATAACTGAATACAATGATGGAGAAGCTTGCACGTCTCCAACCAGATTTGTTCAATCGTTCGTTCGCGCTGTTCCTGCACGACCACTCGTGATCTCATACTGCACAATAGACGGTCTCCAAGCTAAAAGAGCTGGGGTTGGAAGGTCTTCGTCATCCGCCGTAGTCACCAGACCTTACGCCTACGACTACGCCTACTATTTCCAGAATTTCGATAAATTTTTGGTGCCAAAAATTAAACACCCGAGAGGCAGTGCTAAATGCTTTTCAAAAATTTGTTGCCTCCCTCCCAACTTATTTCTTCAAGAAGGGCAACAATAAGCTGCCACTGCGTTGGCAAAGGTGCATCGATTGCATGGGTGATTTTTTTTGATTAATAGAAATAACAAATATATAAATACATAATAGTATAGACCTAATATTAATTAGTTTAGATTAGCCTCGTAATTTATTCCCACAACAGACCGTAATCCAGATACTTGATTATTATAAGCATGGACTATTCGCACATAAGCCGTTCTATTAATTGCAGTTCTACACTTCAATATATCAGGATCATCAGCTGACTTTGAAATATCGAAGTATACTGTGGCTTACATGAGTAAAGAATTCTTGGAAAGATTGTCCAACAGTAAATTTTATGTGTTTTGTGATAACTGCCCACCCAAAAAAATTCTGAAAAGCGGTTGACCGATAGGCCAACCCTGGAACTTCACGCTTTTTACTAGCTTGAAACCCTTGAAAATCTTTCAATTGGTTCAAAGTACGAGTATATCAGTATATCAAGCAAGCGATTATTTAGAAATTTTTAAATGGCTATGACTTTTGAACACCTCGTTCGATTTTGATTTACTTGACATCAATCGACGCAGTTTTTAGTGCAACAATTGTTTGTCAGGTCTCGAGTCGATAGATCGAAGAATTTAAAAAAAAATCGTCTTAAAAAACGATTATTTAGAAATTTTAAATAGTTGTAATTTTTCAACGCGTCGTTCGATTTTGACTTTAAAAACTGCAGTTTTTTAAGTACAAAAAAATGTTTTTAATGTATGGAGTCTCTCCATATCTTCCGGGGTTATTAAAAGATATATAAAGCATCCACTTACCAGATCAGGTGAATAATGTGCTCGTTTGTCGCCCTTATATCTATTAAAAAGCAAGCCGGAGTGCTACTCTTAAATGAAGAAGAAGAATGTACGGTAGAACCGGGAGTACATATTATATGATATTTTTTGGGCAAACTGTCACGTAGACTACGCTACGCGCGTTAAATAAATATTATAATATGACAATTTAAATAATTTAGAATTCATTACGTGAATTTGTTCACAAAAGATTATATATAATAATACAGTCTGCAGAGCACTAGATATATCACTAGAGTACACGATTCCACAGAAGCCCGCGTCGACTCGTCTCGTTCGTTTAGCCTCCAATGTTGGATTAGAAGCACAGAAATCGTAATAATTAGACAATTTTTCTGTGGATAGAAGCCACGACCCGCAGCTCAAAGAAATCTATTGTGAATTCTGCCACTTCGTAAAGTCTCCTAGAAAATCGAAGAGGGAATAAAAAGAAGGAGACAAATTTAATTTCTATATAATGGCTAATAGTACAAAAGCAATTTAGACTTATTGCTTTTACGGACGTATGTTATAATCGCACTGTATTTAGTATAGTAATTAGTTTTGAATTTAGATAAACATACCGAATGGCTAATAACTTACGAAATTTAGCGATCATATTGTTTGTGAAGATTTTCTATTTATATTGTCGGGGCAAAAGTTTTAATTTTTAACTTGTCCATGACAAGACCGTAGTCTCGCATCTTTAGCGCTGCTCACACCACTCACAATTTAAATGATTACAAAGCGCTCGTTGCTTTGTGCTTGCATCACTTATTAAAAGCTTGGTATAATGAAAAGCTACAAGCATTAAATGTATTAGTCATGGTTTATTTCGAACAATAAATCACCAAAAAAACAGGTACCATTGTTATCGCGTGACTGCACGTCGCGTTACGTATACTGGCCGATGTCATAATTTTATGTTGATTTCTTTCACCCGTGACTATTACTCTTATAAGGTATTTAGTTTCTTTTAAAGGAATTTTTGTAACTTAAATACCCATAATAAGTGAATTTACAATAATAATCACATGCAGATTATATTTAAGAGGATTGTGAATGGCCGATACGCGGCGCGACTTGATATTTTCAAAAATGCTATCTGTGTTGTAACTTCTAACTCTCTCTATCATCGTATCGTGCGACAGAGAGAGTTGCAAGTTCTGGAGGCAATTGCCTACATTTTCTTTTGAAATGTTGTTTCGGCCGATAACGTTTTCACCCGTTTTTTTTACGAAATAAGACAATTTTGGTCTCATTAAATTCAGTAAGATTCATTTAGGTCTGTACGTTTCTTTTTTAATAATTCGGTTTAGTTAAATTAAACAAATTAAAACGTTCCAGGAAGTTTTTAGGTCAAAAATATAGATATTTAGATGCTAATAACTTAAGGAAGGAACCTAGTTTTTCTTTATATCTACAACATTTCCAAAAATGATGAAAATGAGAACATTATGTTTACGGGTGGGGGGGGATGTTATCTCACTTTGTATGAGAACTTACAGCTTCAAAACCCTCTTAATATTTTTAACGGATTGTTAAGACACATTTTTGTCTATTTTTTGATCATTACCATAACGTTTACAGCTCCAATGCAACAAAGGACGGTCCAGAGGCACCATCATTTATCAAGGTCGTTACTAAATTTAATGGGGTAGACGCTCTACACTTCGCCAACGGGCATCAGGCTGCTCTAGAACCTTTCCTACCCATCGATTTTCTATTCTTTGAGCTATATCAGTCCATTGCCACTTCAGCTTACGGAATCATTTGACCATGTCAGTTACCCTGGTTCTTCTGTCGACATCCCCATTACGAAGTCTAGAGAAACTCCACATTCGGCCAGTAATTAAAGACCACATCTCAGCTCATATGTCATCACTAACAACACACCCTAGTTGTACACAAGCTGTGTCGCATACGTCCGAACGCTGCACTCACAGTTGATTTCGCTGATTGATCTCTTCGTCGTAGTTAACATTACCTAGACGCATAATTTGTCCTAGGTAAATATATGTAATTCAATAACAACGACAATAAAAGAGCGTAGTGCTCCTAACAACTACCAGCGTAGGTGTCACAAAGGTGTCATAAATACCGTGGCTGTGTAAACTCCACTAGCACATAATATCAATCTGTGGGTGTCGTAAGAGTAGACTGAGACAAATAAAACAGTAGTTGGCCAAAAGAACTCTTTCATCTGCCAAGCTTTGGCAAGATCCCCACTATGAAGCAATCTATGCATATCTATCCTTGTTCAGGTATGGACTTTTGATAGCAACACAAACTTCTTTTAACAAATAATAATTATAATTAGTTACAATATGCAATCCTGTAGAATATAGTACAACAATTTCTATCTCAATCGTTTTACCCATGAAAATTGAACCAAAGCAGATTACGTGAATATTAATTAAAATTTGAATTGTTCAAAGCGCCAGCTTTTAATGAACCTTGTACACATGATCTTTTAAATGGGTGAGTTTATTTAAATGAACAACATAATTTTAAAATAAATGTCGATCGTTGGTAATTTGTGATGTTAATAAAGGAGTGTCAGCAATACCACATTTAGTCTTATGAGACGACAATGGGAAAAATAGTAATAGTAAGTACCTATAGACTCCGGTAAAATGAGGATTACCGTCTTATAGCCAGATATACGGGTGTACTTGTACCAAGATCAACGAAGGGAATAAGTATATCGGCGCGTCTATAAAATACCGGTTGAATCGAGAGTGAACAAGAAGTTACGTCTTGGGTAGCGTCATGTACATGGTGGTGAGGTAGAATTAAGTGTATATCGAGAAACCCCTCTCGTTTGTGCAGTATAAAGTTCATTGTACGCGATGTGCACGACAAATTCCGCCTAAGTCATTCTCTAAGTAAAATCATGCTACAAATGCTAAGACTCGTAGAATGACAGTACCGCGGTTCTTTTTTTATAGAAGAGGGGCAAACAAGCATGCAACTCACCTGATGGTAAGTGACTACCGCCGCCCATAAACAACCGCAACCTGGGGAAATACAGGTGCGTTGCCGACCTTTTAGAAAGGAGTAAGCTCTCTTCTTGAAGGTCCCTAAGTCGTACCGCATATATAGGAAGAAAACTCCTAGTAAAACAATCAGTGGACCGCCAAGCATCCAGATGGTGATGATGGTATCGTGAATTTTGACACGTTGTGCGTTCGGGAAATTTGGCGGCTGGAACTAATCAGAACCATTTCTCATAGCAATCTCCATGCTAGATGCGATGGAAAATGCTAAGGGATGCAACATCACTACGCAGCGCCAGTGAATCGAGCCGATCATAAAAAACTCTTTCGTTGACGACTCGATCCACTCTGCGCTCTGATGCGGTCAAGTGGTGCTAGCACTGGGGTGCCCCGGCCCAGATATGAGAACAGTATTCCATGTGAGGCCGAACTTGCTCTTTGTAAAGCTATAAACCATGTGCCGACATGAAGCACTGTCCCGCTCTGCTGTCTGCATTCTGTCTGCTGCAATTTGGCCTTTCCTTCCAAGTAACCACGAAACCGCACACTCTTTGATGTGTCGACGCCGAGAATTCCGATGTAAGCTGAGGCATCAAGACGAGTGCCTTCAAACTGATGAGACGTGTTTTGTCATAACAAAGGGGTTATTTTTAGCGGTAAACAAACACACTTGTGTCTGCTGGGAATTGAACTGAACTAGATTTAGTTGCCCCGAATTCGAGACTTTGTTCAGCAAAGACTCGACTTCAGACACAAGTTTGATCCGGTACTCAGTGACAACACATGAGCGTTAATAGGCTTGTAATCAGATCATGCACTGTCATGTCACAATACGACATTGATTACTTTGATACGACGTTTGTGTCTGCGATCATCATTCTGTTTGTGTATCACTGTTGAACTCTCACTTGATAGGAAGGATTACTGCCTATCTGTAGAAATAGAGATGGTTATACTAAAACCTAATGAACAAAATTTTTGGCACTTCCCATAGTTGCCCAATGCGACACCCCCCATCCATCAAAAGGCTATAGTGTTAGTGGCATATACATACTCGTATTATAAATACAAATCTCACACGTACAAAAATATCATTTTCAAACGAGCTATGGATTAACATTGATGACAACAAAGATAGGTAACCAAAATAATATTTCAAATTCCGTGACAGTTTGCAAAATCAATTTATCCGAAACGTCATGATTTTAAGATCTTAAATGAATAGAATTTCTCTGCAATAAATACTTAACCTTTGAAATTTGATGACGATTATTACCTCACGATTTTAAGACCGCAACTCAATAGAATTTCTCTGCAATAAACACATAAAGGTTGAACTTTGTTCAAAGCAAATTCCTTCAATAACTTCACCAACAATTCTGTAGGGACCCGCCTACACCTGAAGCGCAAAACTGGAAATTGGAAACCATAACTCAACAAGTATTAGGGGGAAGGAAAACTCCATGGCCACGCCATCTGTACGTCTTATCTATGGCTATAAATATTATACGGTACTCCGGAACGAAGGAGTAAGAGTTACGGTCCCGAAAGCACTTTTAGTCTACGCTGTGTAATGGGTAATTCATGCACCCTTGTGGACGTTCGTTATTCGATAATTTTAGGAACATTTCTGTAATTATTTTTCGAAAATAATAAATTTTATGTTAATTAACATTTTGTATTCCTGTATAAATCGTAAATAAATACGGGTATTCGTAATGATTTTTATCTTAATTACAAGCAATACATGTCTCGATGTTGTAAATAAAAATATCATAATTAGCATTGCCTACAAATAAAAAAATCTACCATATCTGTAAAATTTATTTATGGTATGTGTCAGAAAAAAAATTGCTAACTACTATTTAAAAAAGCTAACGTTTTGATTTCCCCAAATATCATAGTATGCAGTATGAGATCATTAAATAAATACAACACATATGCCTTATCATGCTATTATAAGAAAAACAGAGCATTTCTGTCATACTAATCATGTTTTATAGGGCGATGTGTCTACCAAGGATATTAAAGGAGCATTAATGTTGTACGGTGTCACCACATGCGCCGATTTTGTTCATTTCCACATCATTATTCCTTTCCTTATTTTACCGTATTATGTCCGCCCAAGAAACGACGTACTCTAATGAGACGTAGGCGTATGTGGGCGCATTTAGGCTGCGACAAATGTGACGTACAGGTAAACAGAACAAACAGCTTTGAAAGAAAGAATAAAACTATTTATTTCATACACACATTTAAAACAAGAACATATAAGCGCATGGCTTTTCTGTTAAATTTATTTTACGTAGCTAAATGAAAGTTAACAGCCTATGGCGACTCTGCCCCGGTCCTGTAATTATGATTTAGGTTAACACCTTTTGTGAATCCCTGTATATGGAATGATGGTACAATGAAGTGCTGGCTTCAAATTGAATTTGAGGATTTCAGGATGGAAAACCCTAAGGTTACGTATCATAAACGTCCTCCTGCTTAGTATTGCTAACATTTATTATTGTCAGTATAGTAGAGTGAGAAGTTTGCTGTAGTGCTTTCTTCTATGCACTACTCCGGTTATTGCCTAGGTCTGCTTTTCTCGGCAGAAAATCTCTGTCACAATTTTGCCCGGTCTGAAGAGGCCTCGGTACTGATAGTGAGTAACCAAACTTTACGAGGTCGAGCCAGCAATATTTAAATATATACAAGGGATCGGCCCCCGCTTCGTACGGATGCTTTCTAGACCTTGACAACAGTGCCACTTATCGGGTCCCATTGCGAATCTAAATAATTCTCGAATCAACTTAATCACACTCAAAATTTCATCAAAATACTGGTCGGATCGAGAGTAAAGAGGTTGCATTCTAGCGAAGTGTCGTGTCGTTGGTAACGTGGCGACCGTTCTTGTTTATAGAATTTTTCAGAAAAACAAAATGGAGAAGCGTACCATATATTTGCGACGAATGGCTATCGATTTGCTTATTGTATTTTCGTGTATTTCATGTCGTAACGCACGCATATTTGCACCATCCATCATGAGTGCATCTGAGGATCCTCGTTCGCCTACACACACGTACATACACGCACACACACACACACACACA
>DWHP01007294.1:0-11020 GCA_018247895.1 Parnassius honrathi
AGCAATAAGACCGCCTTTTGTTTTTCTCTTTGTTTGTTTCTTGTTATGTTATTTGTTTTCTTAGTGTACAATAAAGGGTATTGTATAATGCTATTTAATTTATTACCAAATTTACACCTTGTTTGTGACTTGACAAGCAAGAGACTATAAAGCATAAAGTACTATTTTTCATCACTAGATATTGACCTCACTTCATTTATGACGTGACTTGAAGGTGAAATAAAAGTCAATTAGCTTCAAGCATTTTTATAAAATTAATGCCATCCCTTATTTTTAGGACCTCCAAATAAATAATACGGCTTATAAAACAACAATTTCGAAACAGTTTCAGAATATGCATGGGTTATAATTTTTAACCCCCGACGAAAACAGACGGGTGTTATATGTTTGTAGTGTGTATGTATATGTATAGATGTGTCTGCCTGTGTCACCATAACTAATGAACTGATAAACTGATTTTGATTAAAATTCGTTCTTTTGAAAGGTGTCTTAATCGAAAATGTACTTAGCTTTGTTTCAAGAAAACCTGCTTAGCCGTTTGAAAATCATTACCTCTTTTTGTTTCGGTTTTTTTATTTTTAATCTAGTTATTCATACTGAATTACACAACATAATATAACACCACATTAATTTGTTTCAAAACTTGAATAAAATACTATAGGAAAGATATAGAAGTACTATTTAATGTTTATTTTGTTATATTTTATATATTAACGTACAGTTGGCTGTTTTATTTCATAAATATGAAATAATGCTTTGTGAAATTCTCTCCTGTCTAAAATTAGATTCCCATTTTTTTCTAGAGGAATTTAATTTAAAATTTATCGCATTCATACTCGTTATAGTAATATTTTTGAAATTCTGTCCAGTCAAACTAATTATACTGAAAATAGATTTGTATTCGGGACATGCACTAATTATAATGAAAATATGAGAGCGTTGAATCATTAATGAACACAAATTTATGTTTGTAACTGTAATTAAAACAATGTGTAGAGACATATATATAACAGAAACAGAAACTTTTTTATTCAATATAGATTGTAATTTGTAAGAGTAATAAATTGTAAGAGACGTGGTCCTCCACTGCTGGCCGTATGAGGACGCTCAAAGTCGCTCAGCGAGCTATGGAGAGGGCTATGCTCGGGATTTCTCTGCGTGATAGACTTAGAAATGAGGATATCTGCAGTAAAACCAGAGTGACCGACATAGCCCAACGGATTAGTAAGATGAAGTGGCAATGGGCCGGGCTATGCTTTAGTACGTAGCGATTGTTCTCCTGTTCTCTAACCTCTATGCCATCTACTATCAGATGGACTGTGTACACATTTGTCACCCTTATTCTATGTAAAAAAATAGCCTCTTGTGCAGCATTAACTTATTTTCCCGTATTGTTAAACTGCGGGTACGGTTAATTTTAGGTGCCTGTCATCCCAGCAAGAAATCACTTTTATTTTTTGCTTTGCCAGTGCTGACGTGACTCTAGACAGAATTCAGTTCCTGAGTCATTGCTGACGTTATACGTTCGTTAAGTCACACTTACAAAACACTGTAGAATTTCCCGTAATATGGTAATGACACTGATTTTAAAAATAGGCATGTAGTGACTTATTTTTGAAACGCTTTTATCAGCTTCGCGTGTATCTATTTTTCTATGTAATAGAATATTTTAATGTAATTTTCACTAACTTTTAGACTTCAACAGACGGCGATTGACTTGAAAATTTGCGCTCGTATCAATATAATTTTTTTTATAGGATAAGCATGACAGACGAGCACACAGTCCACATGATGGTAAGTGAATGCTGCGGCCCACAAACATTACTTTCATCCTCGACTACGAATCAAAATGCGGAGGCGTTGTCACCCGTGAGGACTAAAACGGAATGCCTCGTTTCCAGTAACGGGTCTCTCCGGTTCTCTACACTCACCATACGAAACACAACAATTTACAGTTGGTATTCTGTAAGAGTGTGGTCCTTCCGCGGGCGAGCCGACCCTTCCGTGCTACAACTATATTAATAATATAGCTGCGGCATGGCTGTCAAGGGTCACAATCAACATTGAAACAGCTTTACGGACTCCTTACTTCTTTATAATCCTCTCAGAAATGGGAAGAAGCCTATTTCCAGGCTGAGACTGACCATGTATATACATCTCGAGATCTCTAAAACAATTCACCTGATTCACTTGAAGTATAGTGTAACATTACTCATTTCGCAATGTAGACGCTCACTAAGAATGGATTTTGCGATAGTCTTATCAAAAAATATTAATTAAAAAAATATGAATTATTATTATTTTAAGTTATCTAAGCATTGTGTACGCTTTTACAACAAAATCCCAGAAAATGTACAAAATTTATCATTAAACAAGTTTAAATGTTTTATTAAACAAAAATTGTACCAAAAGGGTTATTATAATATAAATGATTACATAAATGAAAATAACCCCTGGGAATGAGGTGATCGCCACCATGCTGATTCTATAAAAATTCATACACAAATTGTATAAAATAAATTTATTGTAAATCGAAATATGTTTAAAAAATATTTTTTCTCGCTGGCCTTCTTGCTGGTTCTTCACAGGACAGAGGTTTTTTTTGCGAACCAGTGGTAAATAAAAAATGACTTTCAATAAGTATTATACAATTATCTATATTGAATAAAAATCATTCATTTCATTTGATTTCAAATCATTAATTTCATTTGATTTTAAATCGTTAATTTCATTTGATTTTAAATCGTTAATTTCAGTTTCGCAATAAAATATTATCGTACGCCCAGCTAAGCGACTGGATATCAGCTTGTTACATAAATAAAGATAGTGATCTATTTTATTATTAAGATTTTCTAACTATTTATATTCAGGTCTAATGACGGACATGATTTCTGACATTTCATTTCGACGTTCTATATAGCACACCTCGAAACGCGAAGAGGAAAGATTGAACTTTATTATCGACTTATCAAGGTCACGCACACATTGTCAAGTTTGCGTTCAACACGCTCCAATTAAATATTTTTATACTTAGTTATTTTGAGCTTGTTTTTTTTTATTTTTAGTCGTTATTGGAAAGACGCTGCTGCCCATCTGATTTGTTTCCCTCTGTCGTCTCACGACACCCACGGGATGATACGGGGTGGTGGATATTCTTACACCGCAACGACTAGGTAATTATCTCTTATAAACGTCAAAATCTACACTGATTCTCGGAAACAACCCATATAAAGAAAAACCGACAGTAATCTATGTGATTTTGTCATTTTTGTACTTTTTTTTTAAGTTTCTCTGTACCTCTGACAAAATCAGATAACGACAGTTAAATAGACGGCGACACGTGCACTCACTGACTTCAGCCATCCGTGGTGTTCGTATTTACCCGTGCACCCCTTGTATTAAAAATACGAAAGCACCTATAAGGAAGTACTAGATTGACGCGCACCTCTATTTCGACATTTTGTAATCAATATTGTTTAAAGAAAATTACCCGTGGTAGCTCAAAACGCTCACTCCAAAAATAAAACGTTCGCTATAAATTTCTCAATACACGAGCAATCCGGGTTTGATCCTCGCCGGCACCTCTGAAATTGTTAATTGCAATTTTACCACGTGCTTGGCGGTGACGAAAAACATCATGAGGATACCTGCACGTCTGTGAAATACACATCAAATAAGGTTGTGATCAGTTTGAAAAATCGAATTCTTTTTGTTGCGGTAGAGGCTTTAATAAAATTTCTTCTTCTTTTTACTTCTTTACTTAAAATTTCATACAAAAAAAGAATTTAATCCAATTCCAAACTTACGCTCATTCAGAAATTGGGCTTAGTCAATTTTAACGGTTTTATAATATTTTTTCGGGGAATGTTATGATTGAAAAAATGCCAAGAGGATTATCAGAAGTTTTACGAGCGAGAATTTTAACTTTGAGGGAAGAAGGATATTCCATGAGAGAAATAGCACGTAGAGTTGCTCTATATCAATCCTTTGTCGTGGCCACTTTGCAGAAGTACCACGGCACGGGTAATTTAGCTGAGCGACCCCGAAGTGGTCGCCCAAGTATTCTGATTGTTGCTCAGAAGCGCTGTATCAGATTGCTGGCCACTAGTGACCGAACAATCAGCGCCACTACAATAAAAGCAGAAATGCGGGGGCAGCCTCTGGACTTGAAGTTAGCACTCAGATCATTCGGAATTGCTTACACCAGACTGGACTACCAGCACGGTTACGGGCACAGAGCTTGGCGAGCACCCCTGAATTCACGCAAAGGCCAGCGACGGAGATTGCAGTGGGTGGCTGTTTTAATTAAGTTAGGATTGAATTACTCAATTTTTGTTTTTAAAAAAATAGGAAAGAGTTTTATATTTTAATATCAAACAGTGTATTGCTATTTAAAAAAAGATATAACGTAAATACTTTTTCTTGATATTTTTTTACAAATAGAAATAGGGTAACAAACGAGCACACAGTCTACCTGATGGTAAGTGGATGCTGTGGCCCATAGACATGTACATTTTATCCTCGATTAAAAATCAAAACGCAGATGCGTTGTCACCCCTGAGGATTAAGATGGAAGGCCTCGTTTCCGGTAAAAAAGGGTCTCCGGATCTCTACACTCAACATATGAAACACAGCAGTGTTAAGCCGCTATTTTACGCTGGTATTCTGTGAGAGTATGGTCCTTCCCCGGTTGAGCCGACTCATTGTTGCTACAACCATAACATAGCTATAGCGTGGCTCTATCACGTAACAAAGTGATAAAGTAAAATTTAAAAAAATATAAGTTCTTTCACTAGCAAAAGCTTATATTTTTTAAAAATTCTAACTTTTTTGATGTCTGATTAACTATGGTCATTTCTAAATATGCGAAAGTCTCCACGTGATAGCTTCATCTCTCCGTATTAAGCGATCTCATAATAAGCGTGGGTCATAACAACCTGGACAGTATAACTTGAACACCGTGGGGCAAAAAGCTGGTAAGTCTATATAAGACACAGTGTAATGCGGTGGGTGTACGGTTAATTTTTTATTTTTTAATGTTTTAGTTTTCATGTATTATCTGTCGGTGACCAAGCATTTTGTGAAAGATGCAATGTGCTCACCCAAATACAGGCAACCACAGGTAACGCAGAATTACGTTGCGAAAGGTTAAATAACGTAAAATTTCGTAGTACGGTAGCAAAATTGGATATTCATGAGAAATTAAAAAGGTTTAGATTTATCAATCTAAATAAAGTAACATTTTTCTTCTGAAATTATTTAAACTCACATTGAAAATATCCAAATCAGATGGCCTAGATATATCATTATACTAGTAATATATAAGTCAATTTGTACGGTTTAAACATTTTGGATAATGTTGAATTAAGACCGAGGATAGTCTTGTGAGGTGGGACCATAAACAGCTTTTAGACATTAAAACGAGGTAATCTGTTTGGAGCAAGAATGTTAACCATTTCCGGTAATTGAGGGCAATGTTATTATTGCATAGTTTGTAGAGAAAGTACAAACACAAAAATTTGTGCCAGTTAATTAAGGAAATAGAAAATGAAATATGGAAATGCTTTAGCCGTTCAGCATGAACGTAAGGAACGATGACGGTTAAATTTCAATGCTAGCATAGTTGGTTAAACAGGAAAATCGCCACTGGGTGGACGGGTCGTTACTCTTTATTTTCTCTCTGCGCCTTGGTGATGTTCCACATACATAATATTGTTTGTGGAAAAACACTTCGATCTAGTACTATTGTTTATAGGCCATACTTAAAACCTTTTTCGTGGAGTAGTCGAATCCGCGGTCCACATGGCCAAATGTCAAAGCTGTCAGCCATTGCGGCAGAGGTGCCGAGAAATCGACATAATTATTAGAATGGGTTAAGCATGCGTTTTTCTGCGTATCTTTATTATAACTTGGCATTGCTCTAGAGCTAAACTATTCCGATCAGCTTGACTCACTGGCGCTGCAAAAATATGTTACATTCCTTTGCATATTCTATCGCATCTACTACGAGGAGTGATAAGAGGAATTCTTCGGACTAATTCCAGCCGCCCAATTTCACCATCGCACATCGCGACAAAATCCGCAATACCATCCTTACTGTTTGGATGATTGGCGGTGCACCACTGCGCGATTAACAAAAAGTTTTCTTCTTCGCACAACCTCCTTGTGGAATCGACTACCACCAGCGATTTTTCCGGACTATTGCGTCTTAGAAACATTCAAGAAAAGAGCCTACTCTTTTTTAAAAGGCCGGCAACGCGTCTGCGATTCCCATGGTGTTACATTTGTTCACGTGTGGCGGTAATCATCATCAGGTAAGCTGCATGCTTGTTTGCCGCCGAAGTACGATATTGCTCGACACGACGCTCATGATAGTGACGTAGTTCGTTATCAGAGCTTAATTGAAACTGCGAACAATAACGATAACGTAGATTAAACTTCTGGATTATGTGAATCTAAACTATCCAGTAACCGACTCAAACACACAAATAATATCATTAAAATCGGTCCAGTTTAGGAGGCGTTCTGTGACAACATGTACAGAAGAATTATATATTATTAAGATGGATTAAAAGTAATATATGAGTTATCACTGGTTCGGAAAAACCGTGCTCTGGGAAAACCAGAAACACATAGGGACTTTTGAGAGCGAGAAAATAGAGAGTGCACTTACGCATGTGCATATACTCGTGCACAATAACCCTGTCCTGCGCAGATGGCTAGTCTTTGTTGAAACTAGCCGCTGTGACCGAAATTCTTCTTAGTAAAAACTTTATAATATTAGCCCATAAACAAAGTCACATACTTTATAAAATTACAACATGGTACGAGAAGTAAGATGAATCCTTAAACGCAAACTGGAACTGGTAACCAGTAGAAAAATAGATGAGACCGTGGTCCAAGAAAGACTCTTAAGATGTCATTATGGTGATGTTCTTCTGGTTTATTTCGACTGATGCGACAACAAACGTTTACATGTGACGTTTGGTTCCGGGGGTGTCGTAAAACGGGAGTACTGAAAATGTCAGAAAAAATGTGTACGTGGTAACACGAATGGGTCGGCTAGAAGGACGATGCTCTCACAGAATACCAGCGTCAAATAGCAGCTTAATACTGCTGTGTGTTGTATGGTGAGTGTAGATAATCGGAGAACCTTTTTACAGAAACCGAGGCATCGTATCTTAGTCATAAAGAGTGAAAACTCATCTGCATATTGATTCTTAATCGACGATAGATGTAGATGTCTATGGGCCACAGCATCCACTTACCATCAGGTGCACTATGCTCATTTAGCAACTTGATTCTATAACGAATGCAGTTCATGCTGTACACGGGCCTCTTTTATGATTAGCAGTTATTACTTTCATTAGCTTTAACTAAACATATTATAATCACGCGAAGTGCACAATCACTTCAAGCGTATGTGTGACGCTTTTGTGTTGAATGTATTATGTAACTTAATTAGCAAGAACAAGTAACTACAACGCGAAATAAAAATGGCGATTGTTAAGACGGAAGCACAGTAAATTTCTCAACCTTGGCAATACATTAGAACACCGATGGAATCAGTCCATTAATATGGGGCATATGTACGCTGAAACCCCTACGTCCCGCAGCACAGATTTTCAATTCAAATAACAGATGTATGTAAAAATTAGTATTACTGGTTTCAAAGACAATAAAAAAATTATTCATTTAGATATGACAATATTTTTACAATACGACTATTATTACAGGGTAACCTAATTAGATAGTGTAGACTACTTAAATATATTAAAATAAAAAAATACAATATAGCGTTTTGAAGCTCGTTCCCTGAACAAGAGAATAAATCAATCGAAATCAGCTAAATCAACCAATATAGTGGTTATAAAATATACTGTATAACCTTTTTTAACGTCTGGAAAAAAATAGGGTGTAACTTGAGAACGGAGTAGTAGTTTTTGGCATTGATATTTTTCAAAAAAATGAAATAAACGTTTGAAATTTTTTTTTAAATTATTTGGACTTTGCCCTTGAGCCTGTTTTATTGCCGTTCGTAAAGCAGGGTGGATATGATTTAAATTTCGATAGATTTTGATTAATTAATTTATTCAATTCAAAATTTTGTTTTTATTTTTTGTAAAATATCAGTGCCATAGGCTTCTACTCCGTTCGCATGTTACGTCTTATTTTTTCCAGACGATAAAAAAGGTCATCCAGTGTATTCGTACCATCATCATCGTTACAGCCCTTTTACAATGTCACTGTTGAACATTGGCCTGTAATTAATAATTTCATATAAACTGTTTTAAATTACAGAATACCCGATTGCACAGTGATGTATTTTATTCAAATTATTGTATGTGAATGTTCTCGTAACTGTAACATAAACACGATTTTCATAGAATATTTATTTAGGCGGCAAGTTTTTGACAGTTCACGTCCGCCATTTTTTTTCGCTAACGTCATATGTAACAATCCCCGCGCAAGAGCAATGAGACACATAGGTAATTTGAAATTTATTTGGCTACATCTGACAGCTAGTTTACACATATCTCACAAAATATCCGTTATCGTTACAGTCTATTAAAGTCCACTGCTGAAAATAGGCCTCCCCATAGTTTGCAACGTATTTCATAGAATACTATAATGCAAGTTTTCTATGGGATATTTGATTATTTGCCACGCTTGGCAAGCGGGTTAGCGACTGCAGTTTTTTATTTTTAGTCCTTATTAGAAAAACGCTGCTGCCCGTCTTGATTTGTTTCCCTCTGTTGCCTCTTACCACACCCAGGGCTACCCATGATATAGTGTAGTGGATATTCTTACGGACGCCACACACGGTCAGTTCAACTGATCAGTTCAAACTAAAACTGTTGACGTTTTTTTAAATAATGAATTTTCGATATACCGATAATTATAAACATATCAATATCGGAGTTATATAAGTTTATTTATCGATATATCGAAAATCCAATATTTTAAAAAATATCAACATTTTAAGTTTGAACTGATCAGTTGAAATGACCGTGTGTGGCGACCATTACACCGCCACTACATGGTCAACAAAATATCAACCTCCTCTAATGTTCGCCACAGAAAGAGCAACATTACATTTGTAAAATTAGATATTTAAAACTTATACCTACGTATTTGAATGTCTGCATAAAATTAATGTAGCTAAAAACAATATAGGTACTACTCTATTTATTTTGTGATCACACCTTTTTTTAAATATATAATAAGGGTGACAAATGAGCACACAGTTCACCTGATGGTAAGTGGATCCTGTGCCCCCTAGACATCTACATTTAACTTCGATTAAGAAGCAAAATGCTAATACGTTGTCACCCCTGTGGACTAAGATGATATGCCCCGATTCCAGTAAAACAGGTCTCAGGTTCTCTACACTCACCATACGAGGTGTTCTCTGAGAGCGTGATCCTTCCCCGTTTGAGCCGACCTATTCGTGCTATAACCATATTATAGCTGCAGCGTGGCTCTACCTGCTTCTGTGTGACTAATGTAACTGTATACCGACCCAAAATATAAATTAGGAACAATGTTAAAATGGCTATTGTGTCAGTTCTGCGTTACTACAGTAAAATATACAGAATACCAGCGTAAAATAGCAGCTTAACGTTGCTGTGTTTCGTATGGTGAGTGTAGAGAACTGGAGACCATTTTACTGTAAGTGAGGTATTCCATCCATCTTACACCTCAGGAGTAACAATGCATCTGAGTTTTGATTCTTAATTGAGCATAGATTTAGATGTATATGGGTCACAGCATCCACATACCATCGGGTGGAATGTACTCGTTTGTCACTCTTATTTTATAAAAAAATATATACCTTGTGATCAATTTTTATTTTTAACAGTCTTTGTTAATCATCTATTATTTATAATGTATTCATGGTTCATAAATTCATTAGTCAAATTCCGCGACAGATTCGCGAAATATTCGGCACGGTCGCGTCCGTTTTGGCGTTGAATCAATATCCGCTGTCGACCTTGGCTCGCATCAACGGTCGCGGACACTATTCTGTTGATTGACGTAATTCACAAGCGGAAGCGAGCTATCGAATAGAATGCAATAATTTATATTCAAGAAAGGAGTCTACTCTTTTTTTAAAGGCCGGCAACGCATGTTCAATTCCCATTGCGTTACAGTTATTCATGGGCATCAAGTGAGCCGCATGCTCGTTTGCCCTCTCTTATATGAAAAATAATATTCAGCATAGATAATTAAATAATAGTTGTTTACAGTACTTCTTTACATTTACCACTGCACTGATTTGGAAAAAGCCTCTGTTTTGCGAAGAACCAACAAAAAACCCAGCGAGACTTCGTAAAGAATTGCAGGACTACAGCGGTAAACGTATTTTTTATGGAAAAAGAGTGACAAATCCATCAGACAGTCCACCTACTGGTAAGTGGATGCGGTGACTTATAGACATCTACATTTATCATTTACTAAAGCACGGGACCCAAAGTTATCGTGAAAAACTTGCTTGACGTGTTTAATGTGGCCAGGTGTTTACTGTCACAGACCTACGTCACAGTGAATGAGTAAAGTCGGCTGACTTTAGTCAGTCTACAGTCTACAGTCAAGCCTATGCCTGCTATCCTGCCATATGTCTGAAGTGGCTCTGACACGATTGGCTACATCTTGAAGCATGCTTCCATGAAAACATGCTTCAAGCTGCCGTAGAAGATTAGTCAGTTTTTACCATCAGTCAAGTGTATTCCCTCTATAAGATGGAGGAACGTACAAGCTTGATTGTGAGTGTGGTCTCTTCTGCAAAATATCAATTAAAACCCACGTAAAAGAACGCAAAGCTGATATGAAGAATCGACGCTCCGGAAAGTCTGCAGTCTGGGAACACTTACAGAGTCGCCCCCGTCATTACATCAGAGTTGATTCCTACCAATGATGATTTGCGTGGCTATTGAAATCACAAAACATCCTAATTTCAATAGAGAAGATGGCTGGGTGCTACCATCTGCTTGGGATCCTATAATAAATAAAATTAAAT
>DWHP01007295.1:0-11020 GCA_018247895.1 Parnassius honrathi
ACTCTATTTCCTGCATTCACTCGTCGTTCTATATCCTTATCACATCTCCCATCCCTGCTAAACTTTGAATAACATTTATAATTTATATTAATAAAATTATTATTTTCTATTCCATTCTAATCCATGGCGGGATATTTGCCATGGCTTGGCGGCTGTGGTCAATACCGTAATTTCTTTGTATTGATATATTAGCATAATAAGGCTACTGATTAGGTTAAAAATATTCCGTATGTAGAGTTTCATGACAAACTAATAAAAATGCGTCATTATGTATAATTTTATATAAAATATATAACTGAGTATAAAATCAGTCTAGTTTAAATAAGTAGCGATCCTTAAAAATATATTTGCCGAATTTGAACTACAAATGGGTGACTAATGGATGTCAATTTTACCATTTACATACTAAGTTTTTCGCCAACTGAACCATCGTAGGTGGGTTAAGGGTAAAAAATGATGGAACAGATTAATTCCGAGTGGCGTTTTTGGTGTGAAATCAACTTTAAATTAAAGTTTTTACAGACGTGCGCTTTTTTATATAATATGGATGACACATGAGCACGCAGTCCACCTGATGGTAAGTGAATGCTGAGGCCAATAAACATCTACATTTATCCTCGATTAAGAATCAAAATGCAGATGCTTTGTCGCCACTGAGGACTAAGATGAAATGCCTAGTTTTCAGCAAAGAAGTCTCTAGTTCGCTACACTCACTATACGAAACACAGCACCATCAAACGGCTGTTTAACGCTGATATTCTGTAAGGGCGCGGTCCTACCCTGGTTGAGCCGACCCATTTGTGCTAAAACCATAGTATAGCTGCAGCATGGCTCAACCACGTAAATTTGGTTGAAAAAAATTTTAAGTTCGATTTTTTTAAAAACTTTTGCTTAAGTCTGCTTTTTACGTTTATTATGCGTTTTATTTATCTTCACGAGCCTTTTAACAGTGCAAATATTGCTTAAAACTATTTCTGTAACAAAATAATACTGTTGTAAAACGTATAATTTGGTAAATCGATGGTTTACTATTGGACGTAGTGGTAGTTTAGTTTATGTATTTTAGGTAAGCCATACAACCTGCATGGTTAATCAAAAAAACCAAACCCAAAATATAAGCCACCAAGGCAACTAACAAAGGTTTCCACCATTTTGTAAGTGTCATAAACAAACTACATCTTGCCGACAATGAACTATGTAACCATGTCCATGTCTGCCTATTAAAAACTGCATCTCAATTATTGTAACTAGGAAGCTAGAAGAGAACAACACGAACGCAGAATATACAGTATTACTCAAGCTATACCTCAGATCTGGTTATCTATTGTGGAAGGAGTAAAGAAATAATAAATACAATGAAACGTCGGGAATTAAAATAATTCAAATTAAACGCGATATTAAAAAATATAGCCTATACTCATAAAAAGGCGTCAATTTAACTAATGCTTAAAGTTGCTTACTCTATATCTTCAGTAAATTACGAATAGATAAAGACAAGTACAGTAGCAATTAGTACTTTACGATAATCAATGAATATGCTATAGTTAAATCCAGCGTTTAGATAGAACGCGTTTTCCCCAGATAAAACCAATTTTTACCTTATGCCTTTGCTATAACTAGAATTAACTAATGCCCAAAATTGAATATCAGGTAAAACTAGTTATCACTAGACAAAACGCGTTCTTCCGACGCGAGTCAGTTAGAACTGTTCCGACCGAGGTTAAACAACCGAGGCTTTGGTTATGGGTTCGATTTGATTGCGTTGCTTTGGACTTTGGACCGCTCACCTCCGCAGCATCGGTTTATTGGTCGCCTTTGGCGACCAGCCTCAGCCGCTACGGCTCGCACAGATGCCTGCGATTTGATAAAGCGAGCGCGGGATGCTCTCCCGTCTCGCCTGCGGCTTTACAAAATACTAGGGGTAGGGCAGACAAGACTACGTAAAGTCGGAGCGTTCTGATTCGGTTTTAGTACAGATTCGATCTATTTTATCTATAATAATCGCTCATTCTCAGGTTCGATAACCAAACCAAAGTCCAAAGTAACGCAATCAAATCAAATCTATAACCAAAGCCTTGGTCGGAATAGTTCTGACTCGCTTCGGAAAAACAGGTCTTGTCTAGTAATAACTATATAGTTTACCCGATATTCAATTTTGAGCATTAGTTAATTCTAGTTATAACAAAGGCATTAAGTAAAAACTAATTTTAACTAGGGAAGACGCATTCTATCTAAAAACGGGTTTTAACCGTAACAAATATAAATAAGGCCATCAATTATTTAGGAACTAAATTTTAATTGAGTAAAGGTGTGAAATGAATTCTTTGTGTTAAAATTAATTTATTGCGAGAGTAAATGAAATTGTTTATCTTAAAGATAATGTATTCATGCTTGGTTATTTTTGAAGTAATAACTTTTAGGCGAAATGTAAAACTTAAAAAAACTCCTTCGAGCCGGATTTGAACCAGCGACCTATGGATTACAATCATATCACCAACTACAGTCCACCGCTCTACCAACTGAGCTATCGAAGGCTTGATAACCAATTGTAGAAATCCGTATGCTTAATTCGCGTGCTCTACTTTTTAAGTGAAGGGTATTCTTTAGGCCACTAGTGTCATACATGATAAAGAGTTGTTAGTTTTTTTAAAATGCTTGCCGTGTGGTGGCGGCGTAAGGTCAAATCAACTACCATCATCAACTACCAACAGAGACGTACTGAACCAGGAAATGGACAACAGTATTTTGTTTTTGTAACGTATTAATAACCCAAAGACCTCGAACACACACACACACACACACGCACATCTAAATTAAAAATATGTTTTTAGATTAAGTATTAAAGTAAGTGGGTATCACATGAGTATCCGTTAATGAATGTTACGGAGAGGGGGGATTTCTAACACAAGTATTTATTTCCTGAAAAGAAATACTCAATCATAGAACTGCTATGCAAAAACTCTGATACTAATAAATTATTTGATTTGATCTGAAGACATAAAATACACGGTGATAATAACTTCTTGATTGCAATCAGAGTTGTTGGAAATGTGTCGAAGTTTTTGCTATGTTACCCGAGTATTTGTCAAAACGACATGCTGCACGCCCAACAAACGCTTGCCACTGAGACCTAAAGTTTTTTGGTATAAAAGTGATTGTGACAAACGAAAATACAGTCCACCTGACATCTATATCTATTCTCGATGAAGAATCGAAATGTAGATTCCTTGTCTTCCTTAAGAACTTAAATCGAGTTTTTCGGTAGCAATAAAATGGTTCTATAAGTTATACAATTTGAGCAATCTTCAATCAACTATCTACGGTCCGCCAGCAGTGCAACCGTTCTTCGGATCTCGCTAGCCTCCATAACCAGGCACCAGACACCAAGAAATAGTTGTTTCGCAACCGTAACTTTCGCGCAACGCAACTGTCCAGATCCATCCTTCCGAAAATATGGGTCTCACTTAACATTGTACTGGAACACAACTTGCGTAGTTTGGTCTTTGTTAGGTGGATGGTAACTTACCTTCGGCCGCGGCTCTCACTAGTATAGGACCAACCTCTCACCAGAATGTGATGCTGCTCTTTTAGCAGTACCGAGGATATATGTGTAAGGAGTCAGGATACAAAATACTCCTACGGATGCGAGCAGCTTCATTCCTCAAAATCTACAAAAAGTTATAAATTGCAGAATAGTTAGACCATGTGAACCGAAACTATTTCACACATCATTTTTTCAAAGATGTTATTTTTCTTTTGGTCCTTTTTAAAAAAAAAAGTTATTCCAATTTTTTCCCTCCTTATAAAGTAGTGTAAAAAGAAAATAACGCTTTGAAAAACACATAAATATACAAACTTATGCTTGTGCGCGCACTTATATGTCGCACACTTATATGTCAAGAAAAGTTTTCATATAATGAATCAGTCCATGATTATATGGCAAAATGGCTGCATAAGAATATCCACTGCCCCCTATCATCTGGGTATTTGTCAATTTTACCATTTGCAGTCTGTTTTCCACCAAGTGAGCCATCGCAGGTGTGTTGAGAGTAAAAAATGATGGAACAGATTAAATCCGAGTGGCGTTACTGATGTGAAAGTGACTTTAAATTATAGTGTTTACAGACGCGATTTTTTAGAATATGGGTGACACACGAGCACACAGTCCACCTAATGGTAAGTGAATGCTGAGGTACATAGACATTTACATTTATCCTCGATTAGGAATCAAAATGCGGCTGCGTTGTTACCCCTGAGTACTAAGATGGAATGCCTCGTTTTCAGCAAAAACGGTCGCTAGTTCTCTACACTCACCATACGAAGCACACCATCATCAAGTTGCTATTTTACGCTGCCACTATGTGGGAGCGTGGTCTTACCCTGGCCCGAACCATTTGTGCTAAAACCAAAATATAGCTGCCAGCGTGGCTCAATCACGTAAATTTGATTGAAAAAAATTTAAACTTTAAATTTTTTCGAGTTTTCTTTTTATTTTTCTTAAGTATGCTTTTTATAAATAAGTCATTAAAAAGCAAATATTATTTAGAACTATTTTTAAAACAAAATAATACTGTTTTAAAAGTTATAAGTTGGTGAATCGACCTGGTCCACTATTGGACGTAATGGAGCATTTGGTTTATGTATTTTAGGTAACCCATAAAACTTGCGTGGCTTATCAAAAAAGCCAAAGTTAAACTATAAACTAGCCAAGTAGTTTTTTTAATTTGGCTTAACGCTATTAATATACTGTCACCCCTGACACACATGAGCTACGCAGCGCAACACACAAAGGTTTCCACGATTTTTTAGTAACATTAAAGATTTACATCTTGCCGACAATTATACCCATTGTGACCATGTCCATGTCAGAATATACAGTATTACTCAAGCAATATCTCGCATCTGGTTATCTATTGTGGAAGGAGTAAAGAAACAATATATACAATGAAACGTCGGGAATTCAAATAATTCAAATTAAACGTGAAAATGTCCATAAAATTAGTTTTATTCAATGTGTAGTATTCGTGTAAGATTATCCATTCTATTACGGCCTATAAAAGTCCGCTGCTGAACAATATACCGGATGATCGCTTTTACATTTTGGAAAAAATGGGGTGTAACATGTGAACGGAGTAGAAAGAAGCCTATGGCACTGATATTTTACAAAAAATAAAACCAAAAATTATGAAATAAGTGTTTGATAAATTTTTTAAATAATTACTTTGCACTTTGCCCTTGAGCCTGTGACCCTGAGCAGGGACAAGGTCAAAAATGCCTACTAAATTCATTGTTTGCCGCTCGTAAAGTATGGTGGATATGATTTGAATTTTGATAGATTTTATGTAATTCAAAATTTTTGTTTTTATTTTTTGTAAAATTTCGGTGGTTTTTTTATAGGATTCTACTTCGTTCACATGTTACACCCTATTTTTTCAAGACGATAAAAAAGGTCATTCAGTATACACATGCTTTCCCAATAGTTTGCCTTATTTTGCCATAGTTGCTATGTATGGCAGGCGTGTTGGTATTGGTAACCTCATTTTTTATAATTTTGAGTTGTTATCAGAAAGATCCTGCTTCCCATCGACACGACCCCCACGCCACAGGACGATGTGGGGTAGTGAATATTCTTACACCGCCACTGTATGGTTAATTCGTGTAAATATTCCTGTCATCGTTAAGTTTTCAATGTGTTTAATTAAGTTGTCAATTAGTACATTGTCATAATTTGTTTTTTTTAGTTCTTTTATTAAAAAAAACGTTACTCTACGGTAGGATTTTTCCTGTACCGTGAAGGCAGTTTACATACATAAATTTCACGAAGACAAACATCCAGACCCGGAACAATTATTTGTAGGCCATACAAATACTTGTTCCATGCGGGACTCGAACCCGTGGCCCTTAGCGCTGCAACTCATTAAGCCACTGCACCACTGAGCCGTCGAAAATAATACAAATAGACACAACTTATTTTCTATAATTTAGGAATCTTTATACAAAATCTTATTTAAAGCGGATTATAAGTCTGGCAGTTTCACCGCCATATAAGGTAAATACACCACGTTAGACATTAGCAGGTCTTGCACCCGGCTGCAGAACTGTCATATCCCCTGAATTCATACTTACATTAACATATTAATTGAGAAGCGTTGCACGATCCGACGAAGTAAGCTGCTTTACATCGCCGATTAGAGTGACTACTTCCCAGTTAGAAACTCTGATATTTTTAATCGACAAAATTTGATATTAATAATAATAATAATAATAAAGCTTTGTTTAATTCCATGCAAAGTACGTATTAAACGATACAATTGGTAACTTATTACCCTATAATATTCAATTACATTTGTTATATTTAGATGAATTCGATTCATAATTATAAATTCTATCTTGTAATTAGTTTCATTATTATTTGCTTTAATTAGTAACTACCTAAATATTTATTGCGTGGACACCGGTGCCAGAATTTGTTCCAGGTAATCGCCACTCTTCGGTTAAGTCCTTCAGTATATCTCTCCTTATAGGAGATTGTTTTACTAAGTATATGTATTGGTTGACAAACTCGAGAGGTGTGTTATTTGTTAAGATGGGCGTTGCACTGCAGTTAGACATAATTTTGGTTTTTTCAGATTCATTTGCAAACCAGTTTTTATATCTGCCTGTAATAATTGAGGTGCCTTTGTATAGTTGTTGTTCTGTAGGTAACGTTCTTTACATACGTTGTAACTTTTAATTCCTTTATTGGTGAGTTTATACAAAGTTTTTAGTTTTTCTTTATCAGCTATGCTTAATTTGGGCTTATTTAGTAGTTCGCTTCTTTCTTTCATGAGTTCTACCGCTTTCGTGGATAGGATTTTGTTCTTATGTGTTCCTTCTATGTTTTTAGACTTATCTTGATGTAGTGCATGATTTGTTGATAGTACTCCTCCGTATTATAGTTGTTTTGATTCTTTATAAGTTCTGGTATAAAGCTGTAGAGGTTTTTAAGGTACATTTCCTGTTCCGCTAGAGATTTTAGGTTAGTGGATGTATTAGAGAAATTGCGCCTACTTTTCTTTGTTGAATTTAGGTGTATTGTTGCTCTTAGTAGTCTGTTTTCCGATCCAAAACAGAAAGATGGTAGTACTTCATATTTAGAGATCATGTGGTGTTGGATTTAGTTTGAACATTGTATTTATAATTTTCAGGTTGTTTTCTTACGCGTATTGAATTAGTCTCGTGCCACGAGCGCTTCTTATTCCGTAACCATACTTTCCTGTAGCGGAATGTTTGTACTTTTCCGGAATTCCGATTCGAGCAACTCTGTGTAATAAATGTGGAATCATGAGCTTTCGCTAAGTTCTCGTAAAAATTATATATTTCTTCCTGTGGTGAGTTTTCAGTGGCGTGCGCTTGAATTACTGCAAAATACAAGTTTCCCTCTCAGAACTGAGCGGAGGCCTGTGCCCAGGAGTGGGACGTATTATAGGCTGTAACTTTACTTTTTTTTACAAGTTTTCCATTTTGATTTCCAGTACATACACTCTTTCGGATATTCCAGTAAAATTTATTACGTTATCTTTGTGCTTCTTCCTTAGTAGAAAACCTACTCCATATAGTTCTTTTGTTTGGCCAATGTAGTAGAAGATGTATTTGTCGTCTTCGATTGTCTTTTCTGCTAGGAGGCAAACTTCGCTCAAACTTATATCATGCTTAATATTTTTTAGTACAGCTTTGAGCTCAATATAATTCTGATCAGAAGATAATAACGATTTTACGTTAGGGGTGCAAATGTAGACGGTATTTTTCGTTTTGGTAGTTGTTCTTGGGGGGTTTTGGTTGAATTTTCCTCCGGTAACCAGCCGGCAACTGGGAGATTAGGGGTTGGAAGAGGGTTTGATTTTGATTGTTATGCTGTGTTGTAGTCTGACGTCTTCGATTAGCGTTGAGTTGATTCTGTATGAGCGAGGATTAGTTTGGGCTTTTGTATTATATAGTTCTTCATGTCCCTTTATTTTTCTTAGGTGGTTGTTTACTAGTCAGTTGAACACTTTGTTTGTCAGGGTAAGGGGGAGAATTTGATACTATGTCTATTAAATGTTTTATAATAGAGGTAATTGACGTGAGTTTCTTATTTAAAAATAATGGAATATCACCTAAAGACTAAAATCGTAAGTCTATATCGTAATTATTAATAGGGTAATGGTACTACAGCAGTAAAAACAAAATATGGCCACGCAGAACGTTTTATTAAAGATTGTTTGGTGTGAGAAACTGGGAAGATGTACGTAATTTATTTTAAAAATACGATTATTTACCTACACGTAAAAAAATACGAATTTTCCTATAGCGCGATACGGGCCATTGGCAGATCCGAAGGGAGTGACCATAGCCTTTTCCCGATACAGAACTGTGTCATTTTTCGCAGGGGAAATTTGCGCACACAAAAGCAATCGTGTGTCACTACGTAGCTCATACATAACAATTAAAATAGTAAACTAACAATTTCACAAACACATAGGTACATGATAATAGTATTGCTCGGTGACAGCGACAACTCATATACAGATAAGTATCAGTCGCTCACCTGATCTACATATTGTATGAAAGTGAGCGAACTGCGTTGGTAAACAAATCCGAAACAAAACTAATAATTTTAATACGTTTTTATTAAGTCTCTTTCTTGTTTTTCTGCCGTTGCGGGTGGAATTTAGTTATTGATTTTAAGCTGACTTCCCGATGAAATGTAAGATTATGATTAAAAAATACACGTTTTATTTTTTTTAAATCACTTGTTTGAGTTTAAAAAGAAGGAAATAGCAAAACTGTGATTATAAATTACTTATGTGAGAAAGGTAACGCATCTTTTTGTACATTTTACGGGGCAGAACTGAACAATTCGGCATTTTTGTAGGACTTCGATTCCACCGCGCAACGATATTTAGTCTAGTGATCAGTGCAGATGTACTGTTACCCCCTCTGTTATGCCGCTGTCCCCTCCGGTCTGCCGTTGACCCATGTCGCTTTATGAGTTTTCCAATCGCGAACGTATCTCTATATTTTTACGAACTAAATTGAGATATCGAGTTTCATTGAAAGCTTAAGCCGATCTAATTTGGATAGATTTTTAGTATTTCTAATTGCATTTATATATTAACTACCGCTGGTATAGTAAACCGCAGGGACTACTTCTGTGAATAAAGAAAAAAGTGCTTGACAGCTTTTAGACGGCTATTACTGAAGTAGATAGTATTGAAAAATTTAATGAAGAGATTCAGCATATGTTGCAGTTTGTATCGGGAGGCATCATTCACGACATTTTACACGAACAACTTGGCGTGAGTAGGTTAGATACACGTTAAGTGCCGCACAACCTTACCGTTGTTCAGAAGCAGACTCCAGTGGATATGTGCCATGACAAGATTACTAAATTTGAAGCAGGCACATCTTGGTACAGTTGATGAGTCTTGATTTGTCAATACGATCCAGAAATGGAGCGTCAGTCGGCAGTTTGGCTTTTTCAAAATGAACAAATGCCTACCTAAGTGAAGCAATCAAAAGGGCACGGAAGATTTTGGTTGCTAGTTTTTTCACTTTTATCCGGTATCCGGTACCCATTCATTACGAAATAGAAGTAGCGTCTATGCTGAATGGATAACTACCAAATACTTGTCAGGAGTATCCACTGCTATAAGCATCAAGCGTTCCAACAAGTTGTGTGGGCCGGTGGTTATGGTGAAACAGCAGTATGGTTAACATTGACATTTTTTAGTTTCGCAAAAGAGTGGCTTATTATCGGATTTTTTTAATATAAAACAGACTGGACTATAATCTATTTCTGCTGCCAGGTCGTGCTGCTGTGCTCCGGTCTGAAGGGTATGGAGAGCCAGTATAGTTACAGGCTGTGAGCCATCCCACCTCAGCCCTTAGCGGTGACAACGCATCTATAACCTTGAAGTTGGCTGTAAGTATTCATAGACTGCAGTAGCCACTTACCATAAGACAATGGAAGGTTTTACGGTTTTAATGAGTACAGGTATTAATGAATTAACTAATTATTTGCTTACTTTTCGCTGAGTATCATTGTCCATTCCAGAAAACGCCTACGTCTTTCTAAAAGCAACGTACCTGCAATTCACCTGGTGTTGCAGATACTCATGGGCGACGAGGACCACTTACCATCGCGTGAGCCGTATGCTCCCTTGCCTTCTCTCCCATGACTAGTAGTAAAATTAAAGAACTTGTATACCGACTTTAATATAAATGAAGTGAGAACGTTATCAATGTAGTCGAAGTCAATTACATACACATCATCATCATCTCGATCAAATTTATAAGGTATCAGATGAAAAGCATAAGCTTTCAAATATGAAATCATCAAAATCGGTTCACCTAGAAAAAATCTGAGGTATGTTACCTCAGATTTTAAAAACACACAGTCGAATAGAGTGCCACCTTTTTTGAAGTCGGTTAAACAAATAATATAGGAATTAGGAATACGCTTACCTTATTTATTTCCCTCAGTTACCTTTTAAAAATCCATGGGACCAAATGGGGTAATGGATATTTTTACACCGCCACAATACGGTTATCAATTACTATTAGATAATTTTACAAGGTATTATTTTAGGACATGTCTTTAGTAAACTGTAAACATGGTAGCCTTGTTCTAGATCCGCACCTGAGATTGGAGACTACTCTGCAGTCGCGTTTACGTGTCCCGTAGAAATTGATCGTGTAGGTACTAGAGATATATTGTGTAAGGTATTATTGTTTTTATTTTAATTCCTTCCTTGAATCAGTTCTTGACCACTACCGTACATTAATTACAAGATAAACATTTGTTTACATTGTCAAAAAAATTGTATCTTTAGGTATTCTTAGTCGATTTTTTTATTAATAATATGATATGACGTGTCGTTTTCATAGATAAAAATATATTGATTTATTACAACTTTTAACTAGATTTACTTTTATATTTGTGTTTATTTTTCTGTTAAAAAATAGCTTTTAGTGCTATTGACTGTCCTGTATGAGTTGA
>DWHP01007296.1:0-11018 GCA_018247895.1 Parnassius honrathi
CATGTAGAGCCTTGTAGAACCTCCCGTGGAGCTCCTTCTCCTTCCATACAGTCTCCCGGTCGGAAATGCTCTGTACTGCCGGGTCTTGCCATTGCTCATTGGCCAAGGATAGAGGGGTAAGTCCTTTATCACAACAAATGACGTCTCTATAGAATGGATCATCCGATCTCGTCAGAAAGTGATTACGGAGGCTGTACACTTCGCGATTATGCACGGTAAGCGCGCTTAATAAGCTACGCCCACCGTATTTCCGCTGCAAGTACAGCCTCATAATCGAAGATCTGGTGTGATGCATCCTATGGGACGTCATAGTAGTGCTGCCTTTTCTATCCAAGGCGTTGAGTTCAGTCTGAGTCCACCTAAGTATGCCAAAGGTATACACGAGTACAGGCGTGACCCAACCGTTATATGCTTGTGTCTTATTCACTCCAGACAAAAGGCTGTTAAGCACTTTGGTCAGGCGTATTATTATTATTATTATTATAGCTATATTATGGTTGTGGCACGAATGAGTCCTCGCTATCACAGAATACAAGCGTAAAATAGCAGTCGAGTTTCTTATGATGAGTGATTTTTAAATTGAGGATAGACAAACATGTCTATAGACCACAGTATCCGCTTACCACTAGGTGGACGGTATGATCCTTAAAAGAAAGATTTATGGCGATATCTGACATGGCGATTACCACTCTATCTGCCAGTGGGCACACTGATTTGTTTCGTTTTGAATGGTAAAGAGAGCTTGTGTAATTAAAGGCAGTGAGGTACTTCGTCCTGGTACTCAGAGGTGACAATTCATCTATAGCCTTTATTGTTTGACTGGTGTCCATAAACACTGACTATAATATGGTAGACTACAACTTCGTTTTACACTTCAATATTATATGAAATAAAATATTAGAGAACTTATTACCTCGTAATCGAACAAATTTGAGTAAAGAAGTATTAGTTGTGTGTCTTTATGGCATAAATGATATATAAAACTTGTGTACCGACTTATCAGGATCAACAGATATCGGCGCCACTGTACAGATTTATTGAAATTGTCCGGGCGCCGAATGCTAATTTGTTCGGGGCATTGGCAGTGTGTTAAAACCATTTTGTGTTATTCTAGTTGTTCGTTATAGTTTTTTAATTGATGTTAAATAACGTTCCAGCAAGCTACTTAATTTTTTGTAACAGTAATAACCAAAGTCACGACTTAATATAAAGCATTAGCGTTCACTATATGAGTTTTTCATTTAAAAGACAAAAATTGCAAAGCGCTCCGCATGATAAAGAAATCACTGTTACACGAAAAAACAATCATTGAAATACGCCCGTTAAAGAATACGAAAGAGCTGAAGAATCAGATAAAACCATTTTTAATATTTTGCATGTAAACTGGATACGTAAGGTGACTGAATGCTTACTCTGCACCGGAAGCTATAACATAAAATAGGTAAAGTAGTAACTTAACAATTCGTATGGTGTGTGTAGAGAACCGGCGACACTTTTTACGGGAAACGAGGCATTCCATCTTAGTCACCAGAGGTGACAACGCATCTGTACTTGGATTTTTAATCGAGGATGGATGTAGATTTCTATGGGCCACAGCATCTACTTACCACCAGGTGGGCTGTGTGGTCACTTGTTACTCTTATTCTATAAAAAAAAGTTTATGTGTATAATTTGTATGTTGCGAACACTGCTGAAGAAATTATGGGCTTTGAACTTTTAAACATTTTGTATGTACAGATAAACTCCTTCTGCAACCCTGTTATAGGCCACATGCGAGTTTTATTTATTTCTTTAAATTGACATTGAAAAATGACTTTCTAGCAACTAAAAAGCAAAAAATAATTTCACATTCTAAATAATTAATTTCATATCCTAGTAATTTCAAGTCGTTGCTAAGAAATATTGAATGAAAGTATTAAAACTCAGGTTTCATAATGTGAAATTATGTTACCCGTATTAGTTGTTTGAAGTTTACTTTGTATTAAATTGCTACGGCTAAAATATATTGCATTTCAACGTCGTCAAAATATTTTCGTCACATCCCTTATTTTCTCAAGCTTGGAGGTAAAATTTTTCTTCATTTTTGTACCTCCCCTGAAGTATTATTAACAAAAGAGTCATCATATTTAGCTCAAAAATGAATGGACCATTCGTGCTACTACCCTTTTATAGTTGTAGCATTGCTTTAATGTGTAAATAATTAATAATAAGTATTATGAACAAAACTGTTTCAAATTTGAGTAGCACAATATAATCACATTAAATGCGTATATTCTCTATAATTGATAAAAAAGAACACAACGTCACGTGTTTTTATATAACCTTATTGTTATTCTACGCAAGAATATTTTTTTCTGTATGTACTACAATACAAGTTTAAGTTATAATAAATTATTATTATTATTTTCAATGTTGTTGGTTAAATTAAAGTTGTTTCTAAGAATCAAAGCTCTCAAAAACTTTTCTTAACGAATACACTTTCTCTTAAAGTAATGAAAGTTTTATACGGGGCAATGAGAAAAAAATGCTTTCTAGAGAGATCAAGCCACAAACAATTTACGGAAAAGCCTAGCCCCCTTTTTTGGACATAAAAATACTACGTTTTGTACTTGCAATTTACTCATTGTACTGACTATACCAAGAAAACAGAACCGAATAAAAGAGTTATTGTTGTTTGGAGTTTTTTGTAATATTTTAATTAATTTACGTTAGGATAGAAGCGAATTATAAGTACTTGATTTAAAATAATAATTATCATCAAGTACACGTAACGCAATTTTTTCATATCCCTCTTAAATGTGAAAGGTGGCTTGGTGTCTGTCTAACATAGTCTACTACTTATACATTAACTTATGAACTAAAAACATTCGCCAGCACACAAGCATTTAAAACCATCATAAATTCACGTGATGCTTTGATTTAGCATAGAAGTACAAATGCGGTCATCAGTAAAGATAGAAAGCAATGGAAGGCAGCCTTAATTTTCATTGCCTCTATTTACAGCAGGGGAGCGGATGCGACGGGCCTTGATACAGTGATATTGGTAGTGTGTACATTTGCTTTACGGTTCAGAGCAAATAAAGCAAATGTACCCCAGACGTATTACGAACAATGACCGCTACATTTAGTAAGTTAAATCTGGTATCTGTCGTAAACACGCCTGGTCACGATGAATTGTACTAATTCTAAATGTGAATATTGGGCAAATTAATAAAATGATGAATGTGAGTAATAAAATGATGTGCGAAATTTATACGTGGTAGAGCCACGTTGCAGCTATTTTACAGTTGTAACACGAATGGGTCAAATCGACCGGGATAGGCCTTGATTCTTACAAAATACGAGCTCAAAATAGCAGCTTAACGCTGCTGTGTTTCGTATAATAAGTGTAGAGACCGGAGAACCCTTTTACTGCAAACGAGACATTTCATCTCAGTCCTCAGGGGTGACAAAGCATCTGTATTTTTAATTTTAATCAACGATAAATGTCTAAGAGCCTCAGCGTACACTTACCATCGGGTAGACTATGTGCTCGTTTGTCACATATATGTAATTAAAAAAGGATATGAGAGGTCCATTATATGTATATTGATTACAGCCTATCAAATTCCACCGCTAAACATGGAGACGTCTCGAAAGATTGCTCCATTAGGAGGTTATTAGCCATAGCTACCATAACATAATATTTCGTTAGTTTTTATAACACTAAATTTCTTAGGTATTTTAGTACATAAATAACTTTCTTATAAATTATTCATCGAAACTAATTTTATCATAATAATTTCAGGTAAAGTTTGTATTTAAACACATACTTATTTAGTGCTCCTAATTCATATCGAAATATGATCTCAAAACAAAGCTAGGATCACAAAATTTGCACCGGATTTGCAAAAGCGTACACAACGTTTGAACCTGAAACATAGTCGTTGCAGTTAACCTACTCGCCACATTTTTTACGGTTAGGTTCGGTCGGTTTACGAGAACAAATTGTTACTAGCCAGCAGTAAGCGCCGGTGTTTTATTTTTAATAACAAACAATTCCTTTTTTAACGCAAAGTTGCCATTGTTTTTAGTCGGTGTATATCACAAACTGGGTTTTTGAATAAGTTTTTCACAAGGACATTTGTTGCAATCTATGAGCTTTACCTATATTAACCGGATTATAAAGGGCTTAAAATTAATACTGTTTTTTACTTAATGTAAATAGCACACTATAAAATTAGACAGCTCGTGAGGTGATATTAAGCTATACCAAAATATAATATCCTGTCCAATAGTATCAAGTAGGTACATTAAATGTAGCGTTCCGTATAGCGATTTAATATCACGATCTCGTCTCATTGGTCTGATTCACGATACTTACTCGACTGCAACTAACTTGTCTTCCGATACCCGTGGTTACCGATAAATCACTTTTTACTTGACCCAGTGGACAAATCTTACTGGACACAGAGTAAAATTATCTCCTGGAAAAGACATTAGTAAAGACACAGTAGAGAAAAACCATTACTAACAATTATTTCTACTAGGCAGTCAGGACAGGGTGGCTTAATTTTGAACATCAAACCCTATATAGAGTAATAGCCATAAAATTACGTATAAGGGGCTTCACCCAGACTGTTATTGAATCACTCTTCTGGAATGCATAGGATATATTATGCTTCTACGAAAATCGCTTGGCTGAATCAATTGACTGCCAATTGCTTAAGGATAACGGTACGGTCGTTTCTTTATCGTTTATTGTATATACATTCATTTCTTTGATTGCATAAAAAACTATTATTATTGCAATTGGACAATATTGTTTAAAATAATACAAAAATAAGAATAAAAACATCCCCTGAAAATAAGGTAATAACTTACAAGCCGCTTTAATTTTTATTTTGTGCGAGCAGTTATGTATGTCCAGGAAGACTAGTATCTGCAACGTTTAAGATATATTATGATCACCACAATGGCTACAGAATAGAAATGAATCACTCCGGAATACACAGGACATTTTGCACTGCTACGGCTATAGTTCACTGCTAAGCCCCATATCTTTAATGAATTGGAGGAGTTGCTAGACATATTTTATCAGACGAGTGTTACGTTTGCGCATTAAGGGTCCACTATCAATTAGGATATGAGGAGGTGTTTCTTCCGTTAATAAACAGATTCCGTACATTCTTGAGTTGCTTTGTTCAAGGATGGACATGTAGTATTAAAACCTTCTTTTGTACGGATAGCGCTGAAATAAGTCTCCAAATAGTCTTGGGACATTTTATAAGTAGGTAAAAATTTCAAACCGTCTTGTTTTTCAAAGAAATTTACATATATCCATTTCAGCGCAATAATATTATTTATAAAGCCTAAAAACCCTAGCCGTCTCTAAGTATTTATGAGAAATTTCCTATCTGGACATGTAAGTGTTTGAAAGTACTCATATACTTCGTCAAGTTTATTAAATATGCCCGTTTTATTATTTGGGCAAAGAGGCTCTTTTTAACCAATATTTTTAAATTTCTAGAATTAAATATGCTAAATACGTCATTTAAACATTGCAGGGATTGCACTGTTCCATCAGTGTCCAAAAATTCAGTAATTAAGAGATATTTTTCACAAACATCAATTGCTATTCCTACCGATCTACTTAATAACTAAGCAGCTAGTCGAACTTTTTCATTTTTCATTTTTTGATTTTTATAATTTATGTGTCGAATGCATAGGATATTTTGCGCTTCTATGAAAATCGCATGGTTAATCAATTTGCTGTCAATTGCTTAGGCATACCGGTACGGTCATTTCTTTACGGTTTATTGTTTATACGTTCATTTCTTAGATTGCATAAAAAACTATTATTATATCAATTGGACAATATTATTAAGAATAATACAAAAATAAGAATATAACATCCTGAAAAGAGGGTAATAAGATACAAGCTGTTTTATTTTTTAATTTGTGTAAGCAGTTGTGCATGTCCAGGAAAACTAGTGTTTGCACCCTTTAAGATCTATTATGATCGCTGCTGTGGTTATAGTTCACTGCTAAGCTCCATGTCTTCAATGAATTGGAGGAACTGCTAGACATATATTCCCAGATGAGTGTTACGTATGCGCATTGAGGATCCACTATCAATTGGGATATGTTTTTTCGTTAAGGAACATAATTGGTATATTCTTCAGTTGCTTTGTCTAAGGATAGACATGTGGTATTTTAGGTAACAGTGTTTAGTCGAGACTCTTGCTAGAAAACGCAGTTTATTCTTACTCAATCCCAGGGCTTCTGAAGCAAATTTACAATCATAAGCCCGGATTCAAGTTTTAGAATTAGATACGCCTGGTGTATTGTCCACATTTTGTAGTCTTTGATCCCTTATTGAAATTTGACATTAAAATGTAAAATAACACAAAATAAGAATAAAAAGCCTTTGAAAATAGAATAATCCCTTGCAAGTTCTTTCAGAAATAATTATTATATAACACAACGTAACCTAAGCACTTACCTTTTTTGACACATTCCGACTTTTCATAACAGAGCGTAGAGCCCCATTTACTTTATTTCCTGCGTTTACTCATCGTTCTATGTTATTATCACATGTTTCATCCCTGCTGAATACACATTCCAAATATACAAATTCATCTACTTGCTCGACCTAACTCTAACTCCTCCTCCACTCTTATTTCACATATCATTTTACTTTCTTCCCTTTCGAATACCATAACTTTCGTCCTACTTTCATTCACTTTTATACATTTCATAATTACGATATTTATTTATAAAGCGTATGTAAATATTTATTCGTACCTAAAGTACCCAAGGGTTTTTTAGGTTCTTTTCAAGATGAAAAAAGGTGTTTCCTGAATTATTATTATACAAATAATGACTTTCAATAAGCTAAATATAATGTTAGACTACACGAGCAGCCTGTGTTTGATCCATAGATTTAAAGTGTAAAAGATAAACAAAGACGTGCCGAAGGCGATACAAAAATAAAAATGCGCATGTGTGAGTGTCATAGTGATGTGAACATGACGAAATCATAGTATCGATAAAGTGTAGGAGTCGGGTGCTGACGAGTCTAACGACTGCGACCTTACAGAACCTTAAAGAATTTATATGCAAGGAAACCCTACCGTGTATGTAGGAAACTAACGACCGCTGGACGGGAGGCCCTCCGTCTCCATACATTTTGTATGAAGCATCGCACACCGACAGACATTTGCCGTAGTGAAAGTCCAGATTGCATAATAAAATGGCTTATGTTTAACTTACCACCAGATATAGTAACATATAACAGACAAAAGTAGTAAATCACGAAAATTAACCCGCATTTTAATATAAAATTATAGCCAAAATGTTTACATCTCGCCATCCTATTTAAGCAAACTGACTCCATTTTTGGTAATCTGCCGCACGAATATATGATCCGAGTGGGTGGGTAGAGGGGGGAGGGATAGGAACCTCCCCCTAAAAGGGGAAGTGTCGGAACCCACCCTTTTTTATGAAATTGAGATTATTTCTGCTGTGTCGGTACTGGCACTTGCCAGTCGCTGCCGCGACACGCTCGCTGCGCCCGCTCGGTTCGTGCGTTGTAGTCACAGTTCTAACTTAACCTTTTTTTGTGGGGAAATCCCTGTGGAAACCTTTGGCTGCGGGGGCACCTAAAAGGTTATGCCGGACTCCTACCGGCTGAAACCCCACGGTGGTCTCCATCAGCGTGTAAGAGGAGTCCTGGGATCTCCGTTCAGAACGCGACCAGGGCGCCTCTCTCGCTTTGCTTTATTGAAAGCACGTCCCGGGGGCAGTACTTACTACCTCCAGCACCCTCGCAGTGCTATCGCAATGTTTCGGGACCACTTGCGAACCACCGTCCACCTCAGGGGTTACATTTTTAGGCGTTCGGGGCCCCCGCCCCAAATGCTTACAACCCCAGATGCCCCGTTTCTGGTAGGGGATCACCATCTTCATGAGGAGAGCCGTGACGAACGTCTTGACGGCGTCGTCTCCGAGCGGGATCTGTCCTCTTCCGATCCCGCTCAGCAGCCTCCTTCTGGACCATTACGGACTCACAGAAGGTGGCTAGGGCCCTCCACGCCGTATCCTCGCTCAGCATCGCCGATACGACTGCTGGCAGAGAAGGTTTCTGACCGATCCGGCTTGCCAGGATTGTCCGCTCCTGTTTCCATGCTAGGCAAACCGCAAGCGTATGGGACGCGGAATCCTGATCCAGCCCACCATAGTGAAAGCAGTTCGCCGTCGCTTCGAATACCTTTTACAGATAATCACCGAAGTACCCGTGCCCGGTAATTATCTGTGTAAGTCTGTAGGTGAGTCTTCCTACTCGTCGCTGCATCCAGGTTTTGAAAACCGGCAGGATTGCGCCAATGACGCATTTCCGTGCGTGACGCTCCTCGTTAAGTCGAGTGCGCCATGTGGCCAAAGCTTTCTGTTGCTCCTGCCATTTTAGAGACTTGAGCGCCTCATCTGGTTCACTGTCACCTCCCTGACAGAGGATGCGGATTCGGTTGTACATCCTCGCATCCATATCCGCCAGTATATCTAGGGGTGAAAGCGAGACAAGACTGTTGCCGCCTCAAAGGATATCGTGCGGTGTCCTCGCACGATCCGTATAGCCATCCTCCGCTGGACACTGCAGATTTTAGTTCTACAGCGTCGGATGGCTTGCCTTTTCGCCCATACAGGCGCCCCACATAAGGCTACGGACCGCACTACCCCAGCATAGAGGCGGCGGAGTTCCTCCCTCCGTCCCCCCAGATTGGGCAGCAGTCTGTGCATAGCACCCGCCACCCTCTCAATCCGGGAGAATAGGCACTCAAAGTGCTCTTCGAAGCCCCAGCGGCTGTCCAGGTAGAGATTCTCTGATTTCAGACCCACCCACGCGGACGCACGAGTTGGGTGGTTCCCTGCTTCGAGGTAATTTGTGAAACCATAAAGCCTCGGTCTTATGAGGCGCTATTTCTAGATCCAACTCGTGGATTTAAGCAACGACGACTTTCGTCCCAAGCTCGGCGAGCTCCTTGGTCCCCTCGAATGTGACCACACTGGCGACCACCAGTGTGTCATCGGCATAACACACGATATTTACGCCAGCAGGAAGGTCGACACGCAGAACCGCATCATACGCGAGGGTCCGCAATAGCGGACCCAGCACCGAGCCCTGCAGAACCCCACGTTTGATCTCCCTCCGGATCTTCCTACCATCTTGTCCCATGTACAGAATGTACCTGTCACGCAAGTAGTCCCCGATAATGCCTTGCGGGTAGGCAGGTACCTGGTGATGTGCTATTGCCCTCCTGATTGCATCCCAGGGTAGAGAGTTAAAGGCGTTGACGATATCGAGACTTATCGCCAATGCCACACTACCCTGGGCTACTGCTTGTTCCGACAGGGAACGGCCGCGCATAATGGCATCTACGGTGGAACGCTCCCGTCGGAATCCAAATTGGCTGTCATACAAATCGGGACCGACGCGCGACGGACGTCTGTTGAGCCGAGTGACAACTATCCTTTCGAACAATTTGCCAATCTCGTCCAATAGGCATATGGGACGGTACGCAGAGGGAGAATTGGCGGCCCTGTCTTCCTTCTTCAAGAGGACCAACCTTGCCTCTTTCCAAACTGTGGGGAATTTGGCACTCTGCAGGCAGCTGGTGAACAGCTGTATAAGCCTGTCTCCCAGGGCAGCCAGATTCAGGGTTAGAGCCTGACCCGGAATTCCGTCTGGCCAAGGTGCGGTGTTTCGGGCTCGCAAGCGGCTTACGGCTCGGTCTAGCTCTTCCACGGTCACCCCCATCTCATCATTCCACTCCCATGACGATGGCATGTGACCTGAGGTACTTCACTGGTCCTCCGGGAAAAGTGTGCCGATCACTCTTTCCAGCAGGTCCGGATCGAGAGTTTCCGTCAAGGGGGACGTCCAGGGCCGGAGTTTTCCAAGCACCGTCTTGTACGGTCCCCCCAAGGATCTTAGTTGAGTCCCTCTAAGAGCTCTTTCCAGGACCGAGTCCTGGCGTTAGAAATGGCAATTTGTAATGTCTTTGTAGCCGCTCGGTATGCCTCGTAGAGTCTGGCTATCTCATCTGGCAGAGCTCGCTTTCTCCTTCGGGCTCTAGCGTACTGGCGTCTACTTCGCAAGCAAATCACGCGAAAGTTTGCGATTTAGACCGACCACCGGTGCACCTCTGACCTCGGGCGCCACCCGTTGGAGGGGCGCCTGAGGTCAGAGTAAACGGGACATTGCAGTGTCGACGCAATACACTGGTTTGCGTGCTATGCGTACGCGTCCTTCAACCATTATTTTTTGAACCGCTGCTACTGGGCACCGCACCTAGGACGTCTCCATGCTGGTGGGAGTTCGGCGAACGTTTCCAACTTTGATATCGTCTACCGAACAACCACCCAACTCGGTGATTGCGGCCGCTATCTCATTAGAGCTGACAGCGTCGTCAAGGTCCCTCAGTCGGACGTCGCGCATTTTAATTGGGCGACAAATTCGCTCCTTCAGATCTGAGAGCACCTCACGCAATTTCGCTTACCAGCTTATCCGCCTTTGAGTTAAATTCAAGGCCTTACAGCTCGCTTTTGGCGAACGGAGTCGATTCCCAACTCTGCTAATTGGATCTTGGCCTTTGCTTCCCCCATTACATTGGCATATGTAAGTGTCGAGTCCTCAGGCAGCGTCATCGTTACTGGCGCTGATGCTGGGGCACGCATTTTTCCGTCTTTTTTTACTCCCTTTTGGAGGAGGGAAAAAATCCGCCATTGTTTTAGTCTGCCCATGAGCTTACCATCGGCGGTGGTGAGTTGCGCGGCTGCGGCGGTGTAGTCACTGGAGGCAGATCAACCACCGTCGGATGAAATGACTCCTTTTCTTCCTTACTCGTCGTTTTTTCTTCATTTGGGGTTGTGGTGGTGATGGCAATGGTTGCAACTGCAGACGTCTCGCTTCCAATGGCAGTGGCAGCTGTTCCCGTCTTGTCAGTGGCTGGTTTGCTTGGGCTTTTTCAGGGAACAAT
>DWHP01007297.1:0-11018 GCA_018247895.1 Parnassius honrathi
TAACTATGTATGTATGTAAATTATAATTCAACAATGTATACAAATGTTGGTGATGCTTAATAAAAAAAAAAAAAAAATCAATTACATGCGGTTGAAGTCGTGGGGAACAGCTAGTTCATAGATAAAAATATTGGATAAACTTCAGTTGTGACGATCACATAAACACAGCAGCAATCACTGATAATGCATTCGCATCAATTTATTAAATATAATCGGATAAAACATGTGAAAAACCACGGTGCGCCCAAACCCAAAAACAAAATTTTTTTTTGAACAAATATTAACTTCGATTGGGAATCGAACGGATATCCGCATTTTCACATCTTTAGATTGTTTTTAGACAGTACTGCACGGAAAGTACTAATATTTTAAAGGCCAAGTCTTAATCATTATAAGTCTACACTACACCCCTCAGCTGGCTGTAACGAGGGCAATCTTGTGGGTGACTCAAAATAAAAAAATAAGTGGAAAATTTTCTTTTTAAAACATGACTTGTGCATTATGGTGGACAACATTCTACTTAATGGAAACGACAACTGAATAGAAATTGCCTTTAATTCAGTTATTATTAAATTAGATAATAATTAATGTCTCATAAACGTAAGAGACAAAGCATGATTCGTCTCATCCCGGTATTACAATAGAAACGGAAACGAACTCTTTTATTCAATATATATTATGTAAGTAATACATATTGAAAGTCACACTTATGTTTCATTTACTACTGGCTCGAAATAAACCTATGTAGGTCCTGGGAAGAGCCAGCAAGAAACCTTGCGGGACTTCTTTCTTGAAAAAAAAATACGCTCGAACCTACGTTACGACGTTTTTGAGCTCTTCGAAATTTTTCGAGTACTTTGATGCGGTTTGCGGTAATCGACGCTGTTTTTTGAGATTAACAAAAATACTTTTTCGAGATTTATTTCGACAACGATATCCCTCGAACGAATCATATTTTTTAATATAGAATAAAGGTGACAAACGAGCACACAGTCCACCTGATGGTAAGTGGATGTTGTGGCCCATAGACTTCTCTACGTTTATCCCCGATTAAGAATCAAAACGCAGAAGCGGTCACTCCTGAGCACTAAGATGAATCGTTTCCAGTGAAAAAGGGTCTCCGGATCTCTACACTCACCACACGAAACTCAGCAGTATTAAGCTGCTATTTTACGCTGCTATTCTGTGAAAGCGTGGTCCTTTCCCGGTCAAACCGACTCATTCGTGCTACAACCATAATATAGCCGCAGCGTGGCTCTATCACGTATATGTCACGTATAAAACCTCAAAATAACAGCCACATATGTTACACAATTTACAATATAAAACAAATTAGTAACAGCTTGGTACCGATCATCTTCTTATTCTCATTATCATCCATAAATTCCTTAATATGATAGGTAATAATAACTCTCTTTATACAAACCTTGCTTAATGAAATTTTTGTACTTGAGAACACCAAATTTTGCATATTTTCTAGATTTTGTTGTAAAATTACATCGCTATAAGAATAAACTCGGTGGAGTCGAGCAACGGGTAACAGAATGAATATAACTAATTTTTTAAACCACTTTTATTTCTGTGAACATACATTAAATTTTCGTAAATGTGGTCATAGTTAATATATAAGGAAACTTCCCTAAATTTTTGTTTGAGCGTCTCTTTAGGTATTTAACTTATAGATTGCTCCAACTCCAACGGCCCTCTTCTGCAAAACAAATACGATTTCAGGGTGAGTCGCGTGTCACCATAGCAAAATACCATACGACGTTATGCTATGGTTACAGCCAAAGGGAAATAGTCTAGCTGTTTCAACACTGATAAGATATCTAATCTTTTTTACAGCGTACGCTGTAGAACTTAGTCTGCTTGCAAGTATTGAATATGGGGGCCCCATTGAATCTTCGTATCTACAGTGATTTCAAGAAGAATTAAATTATTCCAAATATCCCACATCTATACCACAGTCTATGTTACAATTGACCAGTAAAATACGTTATACTAGTTATAGAATAACTTTACTGATTTTCATAATTTTATTTGATTTCTTTTGACGAGGAGCTTCAGTGGCGAGCCCATATATTAAACCTTGCCTTTAGAATTAACTCTTTAGTATATTATGCGAACAATTTGTAGTCTTGGTCATTAATTCATTCATTCATTGCAGACTATCAAAAGCTCACTGCTGAACATTGGCCTCCACATATAGTCTCATAGAAGAGATATTATGTATCCTAGTTGCCACGCCTGGTGGACGGGTCGGCAATAAAAGTTTTTTTTAAATATTTGGAGCTGTTATCAGGAAAATGTTGCTGCCCATTTCCTATTGCAGTTTCCCTCTATCCACTCTAAATGACACCCACGAGATAATATGGGTTCAAGAGTTTTACAAGTGTTGAAACATATACATTGATTTTTTAGCTACATCTATAGATGAATATCGTATCGAATTTAGATATGGGAATCGCGATTGGTATTGGTTTATAGTAGAGAGCCCTAAGAGTAATATGTTACCTTAATCCTAAAAACTATCACCTAAAGTAATATTTAAACAATTGAATTCAAAAATCGAATCCTTGCGATAATCCTAGGACGGTTACCCAATATCTTATATTTAGAATAGAACAGATTTTCGTAAATATCCGAAGGATTGATGTTGGATATTTATTCTAATATTAGCTATGAACAAATTAAATAAGTACACTCAATGTATATACTATATCTATATAAATAGATATAATATATATGTTAAGTGTATTTGAGATAAACTTAGATATATTAGATTTATAAAACAAAGCCGCGAAAATTTATACATTAAGTTAAATCGATATGGTATCGAACATTCACCAACAAACAAAACTAAATTTGTCTTAGGTATCAAGTATTCGGTATTTTGATCGTCAATCCGCAAACCAAGTGTAGCTATTATGGCTAATCCACTAAACTACAGACTAAATAATAATAATTTGATTATAATTTAAGTGTGTGTGTCTCCCGCCCTTTTAAATGGCGCCAAATTAGTCTTTAAAACGCCGGTCAATAGTCAGATAAATTAGTTATTCAATCATGACCAAAGCTAATCGTATTACGCTAATGAGGCGGCTATTTTGTGAATTCATCGTTAATAATTAATATTTCACTATCGTTTTTAATTTGACAACCCGTTACCACATAACTTTTTTTTTAATTTAAGTACATACTCTTTTGTAACTAATAAAATAATAGAAATGTAAGATAGTTTTTGACTTATTGCCAGTTCCTTTGTGATCTCCTCATAACAGCTTGACGGATTTTGGGGTGGGAGTAATATAATATTTATCTTCATTTTTAGAGCGATAAGCTTCATTTAAGTGACTCGCTTGATCCACGTTATGATGAACATGTCCTTTTATTAGTTAGTAAGACCACTGCACTCGGCTTCTTTGTATACAGGGTTATTTTGCAGTAACCGGCCAAACCTGCGGAGAAGCTTCAGAATAAGTAATATAGGCAAATGGTGAAGAAAACTATAATTTAAAAAAAAAGCACAAAAATTCTGTCCTTTTTGCCTTTGAAAAGGCAAAATGCATGGTAATGTTATAATGGATTATTTTAACTGATTTTACAGCGCACACACCCATTCTTAAGGGTCGATCGGTAGCCTAAAACTTTGTTGCCCATAAAGCACATTGACTTTGGAATAATTTCAAATAAATGTCAAAGCCTTATTTACGCGTATTTTCAAAAACTGAAATAACGATATACCATAATTTAAATATATGAACTGAAGTTTAAAATTTGGCTACTCTATAAAAAATAACCCCGTATAAGTATTATATAACTCCATAATATAGAATTTAGTTATTTGTGTGTAAATCTAGCGGAGGCCCCGGAGTGGCACATAAATAGGCTCTATCTTTACTTTACTTATCAAATGAAGGCTGTCAATAGATAAAAAAAAGAACAACGCTTGTTTAAATGTATCTTTTTTTAAGGAGACTAGAGTCACGCGTAGCTCAATTCAAGGCCCTTCGAGTTCATTTCCGGAACTCATGAGAACCGAGCCGTAGTTGGTTGGACAGTTAAGTGGCATTAAAACAATGAATGGAAGAAGAGACTGTCGACCAAATAGACGGTAGTCAAGGTATGCGCTCATTCTGTACGTCGCTTACAGCTGGCGAACTGTATGATTTGGTACTGCGCACTAACATTTTATCATTCAGTAATTTTAATGGAATAATGATGAATAAACAAGAGGACGATGGTGGATGGTGATGATGATGGATGGGAAGCAGCATAAGTTAATATAAAATATGTACATTATATATCTCGAAAAAAAAGTAGCATATATGCTATTTTTTGTAATAGTTGTTTTAAGGTTTTAGTTCGATTTTATATTGTCATTCAACATTTTGCTAGGATTCGTTTTTTGTGGTTTTTTTTTAAATATAATATGGGTGACAAAAGAGCACACACTCCACACGATGGTAAGTGAATGCAGGCGCGAAAACATCTACTTATATCCTCGATTAAGAATCAAATTCAGATGCGTTGTCACCCCTGAGGACTAAGATTGAATGCCTCGTTTCCAGTAAAAAGGGTCTCCGGTTCTCTACACTCAACATAAATTGGTCTATTTGTGTAACATTTTGTAAAACAAAATTATCCTCAATTGTTCCTGATACGGTGTAGTGGTAGTGTAAGAATATCCACTACCCCATTACGTCCAATGGGTGTCGTAAGCCGTGACAAAGGGAAACAAACCATGAGATGGGCAGCAGCGTCTTCCTAATTACGACTAGAAAAGTAAAAACCGCGACTGCGAACCCGCCAGTTAAGCTTGACAACTAGGTATGGTAAATACTCGTATCCCCCTTACAAAACGGTCTGATGAGAGGCCTAAAATCAGCACTGAAATTTAACAGGTTCTAGAGATGAAGAAGCAATAGTACCTCTCAACTAGAAGGGGCCTGTAATATATTATAGCCTAAGTAATTTAAAAGTTAAAAAAATAATAATTATGCCACCTTTCAGAAAATATTGTTTATGAAGATTATGAAAAAGATTCTCGAGAGTCTTATAATGGTAAGCGAATTGTAGAACTAAATCTAAAGGGGGACTCTAAATAAAGTGACAACCTGGAAAGACGTGTAGTAAATCGATGGATGCAGAACCGAGTTTTATGAAGTTCCCTGACGGAACTAAAAAAGGAGGCCATTGTTCAGCAGCGGTTTTGTAAAGGGCTGTAATAGAGATTATTATGATAAACACAAACAACAAATAAAAATTCAGAATATGTCAATAAAATAATCATTCAATCAATTGATTATGAAGGTCACGAATAATTTAGTTTTGTTTTTCAATTAATGATTAAATTTTGATCAATTTACGGGGACAAACTAAAATACAGTTTATAGTGAAATAATTTGAAACGTGTAGCTCTAGAATGTAATCAGAGGCTTTAAATATATGCATAAAAAGTGTAAATTTAGAGTAAAGCAATCGGATTCCTTTTTGTCGCGAGTAATGAACGAGGGCGTACCAGTTCTTTTCACAAGTATCAAAACCTAACGGGCCGCGCACGTCCCGGAGTCAAAGTCGCGCTCTAAAGTCACGTAGAGGCGCGGTCAACCGCACGTACACCAATCATCTGAATCGCACCCGTGGAGGTATACCTGACTCTTTCCCGCCTATACGAAATCGTTGTTTTCTTTCTCAGCTGCAAAGAGTATCCACCGGGAAATCTGGATGGTATCCAGGGTTACAAAATTTGTCCAAAGAAAATGTAAAATACTTTTTTTAATAGAATATTGAGTACTGACTTATTTGTTAAAATATTTCAAATTCATTGAATAATATGGCATACCGTTACCGTTAGCCTATTAAAAGTCCATTGCTGAACAAAGGCCACCCCATAGATACACCCAAAGGGGGTGATATTGCCAATAGTTGTCAGTGCGGATTAGCGACCATAGTTATTTTCAGTTGTTTTCATGAAGACGCTCTTACCAATGTCCTGGCTTGTTTTCCTTAGTAGCTTCTGACAACACCCACGGGACGATAGAGGTAGTGGATATTCTTACACCGCCACTACACGGTTAAATTATGGTATGTATATGGTTAAAATATGGTATAAACTTATTTAATAACTAAGTGTCAAATTAAAAAAAAAAACTTAAGATTCTATAAATCATCGGATCGGATCAGATTATTAGAAAGCATCGGAGCTGTGGTTAACCAGATGGTTAGCGCTCGCTATAAAGTCATCACATTACGCGAGCGACCCGGGTTCGATCCCCGCCGGCACAAATGAAATTGTTAATTGCAATTTTAAGTGCTGATTTAACACGTGCTCGACGGTGAAGGAAAATAACATGAGGAAACCTGCATGTCTGAGAATTAAAAAAAATATTTCGAAGAGATGTGAAATTCACCAACACGCATTGGGGCAGCGCAGCGGACACTTCCTTACCCCAAAACCCTCTCAGAAATGAGAAGAGGTCCGTGCCCAGCAGTAGGACGTATATAGGCTGTAACTTTAACTAACAAAATTTTTAAATTTAGAAAATTGTAAGAATCTACTAGGGTTCCTAAAGTCAGGCTTCTACATATATTATTATGTTGTTGCGGGAGTACAGAGTACGCGTTAGTAAAAAGTGATATGCTAACAACCCATACTCGAAAATAATATGTTTCAGATTGAGGTTAACGAGAATGAAGATGAAGAATTATGTATAATATATAATGGGAGCTCCTACACGGATAGGCTTTCGTCTAGGACTGCTTAAGGGCTGATGTGATTAAGTATGTAAAGGGTTGTGTTCTTATAATTTTAAATTATACACTTTTAAAAAGTGTTAATAATTGAAATGATGCTATCTAAGACAATTAAATATATTCCCTTCGAAATTATTTAAACTGGCAACCCTAGTGAAAAGCTATCGCTGTTGAATTAGGCGCTTTGACATTAAGGCGTTGATAGATTCCGTTTGATATCCTCCTTTGGAGTGTGACGGTGCGCTTTGGAATGAATGGAGTTCATAGTATTTTATAGATAGTTGAATAAAAGTTTGAATGGCAGAGTCAGCAAAGATTTCGTCTCATCGCTTCCGATAGATGGCGGTAAACATCATGTTTACGCTAGATGTAAAATCTAGACAGTCGAGGAAACAGAGTCAAAGGTACAAAATGTTTGGTTCTTGTTTTAGGACTAGGACATAGTATGTGTGTAATAACGTTCTTTTTAAAGATGTATTACTTAACTAAGCGTAATACATCATGCATTGCGTTTGTCACCACGCTGTCTGAAACAACCCCCCGATTTCATTTCAATGTAGCACGCACGACCGCTCATAGAACATAGGGCTCCGTTTGGGATATTCCTTCTCTTTGCAACATCTACTAAGAATGAAGAGAAATTGTGTAGCCTCTTTTTTAGATCCCTCATAAAAATTTCAAAAATAAATATTCCAATGTTTCTTACCCCAACGTTTATGTAAAAGTTTTAAAATTAAAACATTTTGCTTTTTCACTGCAATAAAAAGTAAAAAAAAATTGTGAATTTGAATAATACCTCTGTTAATAAAAGTTACAGTTAAATCCAATTTTGAAAAGATTTTGTTACAAAACCGAGCTTTAACTGACGAAAGTTGTAGGTATAGTTTAATTGCTTTCTAGGTCTAGTTGAAGAGTTTTGGAAACTTGTCTTTAGTGAAAGAAAATTTTGATTAAAAAAAATCCAAATAATCTGTATCTGTAATTAAAAAAAATATTGCCTCAACAATTAATATGTTCTTGCCATTTTATGGGCAGTTTCTCCTTCGTATAGACGTCTGTCGCACAAGAATTGCAAGCGTTCTTACTTCGGATTTAAAATTTTCGCCAACCAAAAAGTTATATGATCTTCAAAAAATTGGAAGAGCACGGAGCATGGTCTGAAGTATTTGGTGGGAGCTCTGTAGTTTGGTATCAGTGCTATTTTAACCGACGCCTGTTGTGCAGTATGTGTCCTGCCGCCCGAAAAAGCAAATACGAAGAGCTACTCAGAAGTGACTGTGGCGCCAGATGGCAAGAAGTTATAGAGAATAACATTAACAGTCGACCATTAAACTTTTACTGCAAGCATATTCTAGCCAATCTTTTGTTTTATATATACATATGGGGAACAAACGAGCACACGGTCCACATGTGGTAAGGGGCTGTTGTGGACCATAAACGTCTACATTTATCTTCGATTAAAAAATAAAATGCGTTGTTAGCCCTGAGTATTAAGATAGAACGTCTCGCTTCCATTAAAAAGAGTTTCTGGTTCTCTACACTCATCATACACAGCAGCACTAAGCTGCTACCCGACGCTGGTATTGTGTGAGAGTCTGGTCCTTCCCCGATAGAGCCGACCCATTTGTGTTACAACCATAATAGTTGAAGTTTAGTAGAGCACGTAAATCCTGGGCAAAAAATTGGGCACATTAACTATAAAAGTTATTTGAATTTACATAGAATCTATAACACTTCAAAGTGGCCTGTTTGATCGAACGGCAATTTCATAAAGACTTAATCAAAGGGTTACAGTAAAAAGGTAAAGATGCTTACAAGTAGGTATTAAAAATTAATTATAGAGGGAAATATTATCTTGAACTACTGATAAAATTCCTCAAATTCTTTCACTGATAGAAATCTATTACCTGCCTAGTATATTACATAGGAAAGTTATATTATACAATATTTTAAGAAACATTTAATAACGGAGAAGCCGCAAGCACGACGTAATTTCAAACGGTACCGTATTTTTTGGCCTTTGCAGCTCTAAAATCTCTTACATTATTAGTCACACTAACTTTTCAAACATAAAAGACCACGTCCACCGATTTTTCTGGTCAAACGGACGGCAAACGGAACGCGGCTCTGCGCGGCCATCGTCGATCTATCAAAGATTCGCGAGCGGAATTACAAATCCGAAACGGCCAATCGCCGCCATCGATCCAAATCGTCCTATGAACTTTCATCAAATAATTGAAATACAAACGAATGCCTTTTGTATTACAGCTCTTTTTTGCTGTCTCCCCTTTCTCAATATTTTTTACAGTAATAGTGTAAAATTTAACTTTAGTTATTTTTAGATAGAATCGATTTTCAAACGACCAGTGCAGAATGCACGTCAGTCATTTATAGCGACTGTTTTAAGAATATAAACTATTTCCTGTTAAAATGTCTCTTTCGCCCATTGTTGTTGGTTTGTCTTTGTGGTAATGGCGATGATGTCATATAATGCTTTCAAAGGAAAATCGTAAATATTTTTCATTGTTTTATTTTAAATTTGTATAAGTTATTTTTTCGCGGGTTCATCGTAACGGATGTACTTAAGTTAAATGGCAACGTTATTGCATAAAAAGTAACAATGCATTTAGTATTACCATAACATCATAATGAAAACGTTTGTAAATGTTGAATAAATTTGCCATCCGTCTTCTAATGTGTATGCAGAATTATGTGATGTGCAGTTTCATGGTCACTCGAAAAAGAAGGCCAAAATGGCCTGTAAAAAGCTTGGCGTGCTCAGCAAAGCGATACAATATTTCATGCCGGCACACTGCCTGCAAGTTTACAAAGCGCAGGTTACCACATAGAATACTGTTTCCATCTTTGGGCTGGAACTCCCCAGAGCCAGCTCCTTACGCACGACCGCATCCAGCACAGAACGGCTCGAATTGGCGACGACCGAGTTCTTTCCGATTGGCTTGACTCTCTCTTGGCTCACTGGCGCCGCGAGGAGATGTTGCATCCCTTTGCATTTTCTATCGTATTTACCACGGTGGGTGCTCTGAGGAATCGGATTAATTCCAGCCGTCGAATTTCTTCAACGCAAATCGCAACAAAACCTACGTTACCATCCAAATCATCTTGATGATTAGTGGTCCACTACTGTGCGATTTAGTAGGAGGTTTATTCCTCATACGACCACTTTGTGAAATCGTTTACCACCAGCGATTTTTCCGGACCGATAAGACTCAGGGACCTTCAAGAAACTAGCTTACTCCTTTTTAAAAGGCCGGCAACGCACCTGCAATTCCACTGGGGTTGCAGTTGTTCATGGGCGGCGGTCGACACTTTTATCAGCTAAGAAACAGAGTACTCGTTTGTCTCCTCTGCTAGAAAAAAAGAACGATTTGTGGTGGCGTTTTCCGTATGCTGCTACCACACAGTATAATCCATGTAACAATTAAACTCAAAATATAACACAGAATAAGTAAAATATAATATGCAGCTACTCATTGTAAAACTTTTTAGTTATCCCAAAACCAATATGTTCACTAATTACTGCAAAAAAATTAAATAGAAACAAGGAACCTTAAAAATCAAACATCATTATAAAAGTATAATAAAAAACCATAAATCCAGTTAACAACCCTTCATTGCAGGTGGATAGAAGTAATTTATTCAAATAAATTTCGCGAAATTTTCACTACAGCGGGGTCTAGGAGGCCCCTGGGCGTCGTTTTACAATTCTTTTAAGTGCACCGAAGAGATTCTTTTGGTCACGAACCTAATGGAAATGCTAATAAAAATTTGAATGGTAAGAAATATAAAGAAAACGTAATTTTGAGTTTTTTCTTAATATTGAAAACATTATATTACCTAGGTAGAAAGCAGACGAACATTGAAAGCTTAAAACACTTTGTAGTAATTTGATTAAGATGTTTTTATTTCTTTTAACAGTGCGAAATATAAAAATCTTTCGGATATAATAAAGAATCTCTTTGTTTGCACTAAATGATCAAGCGTCCTGTTTATGGACGAGTTTTCGTCTTTAGACCATAAACATCTACATAATATGCATTTTCGATTTAGTTTCAAAAAGTTTGGTTATGAACGCCTTATTTATGAGTAGTTGTGTTTTAAGTTTATTCAGTCCCTGTATTAAAAGAAACAGCAACTTTACTCTGGGTTCTGTAGTGTTCCGACCTCATCATCATCATCATTACAGCCCTTCACTAGTCCACTGCTGAACATAGGCCTCCCCCAAGGTACGCCACAAAGCA
>DWHP01007298.1:0-11018 GCA_018247895.1 Parnassius honrathi
CTTTGTGGCGTACCTTGGGGGAGGCCTATGTTCAGCAGTGGACTTGTGAAGGGCTGTAATGATGATGATGATGAAATAGTCATACAGTCCTAGTCCCCTTGGTATCCGCGCCAAGAACTCTGGATGGATTTCCTCGCTGAATGGCAATACTTAGCATTTGAGCAAGAAAAGAACCAGTGCTCTTTTCACCAGCAGCGACCAGTTGCGGATATAGTTGCTTTAGGAACTTCACCGCACGGGGACCTCACGGACCGATAGTCTCCTCATCAAATGGCATAAGTATGTAGTCATCTCTCAAAGACTCATATTTGCGCCACTTACTTAATTCAGCTGTCTCCAATCCCGCCCCGGTTCTAAACGAGGTACCCTTGATATGAGCGGCCGCCAAAGTGTCTGCGCAAGTGGCGTCCCACATTAGGACTTTAAATCTCTCCCAAGGGACCAAAGTCATACCGTCGGATCTCTTGCCATCGTCTCTAAATATTTCACAAAGCTCTAAAAACGAGAGAAAATTTATAAAGACAAGAGCTCTTCGGGTGACAATAAAACAATAACCAACAAATAAATATTGTAATAACAAACAACTCCGAAAGAGAAATTTATACTAATAGTACATATTTAATAATACTTAAAAAAAACGCTAGATGAAAACACCAATGTCATCGAACGCGTCTTAATGATTGATTGAAGCTTGGCGCCGTGCCGCCTTGTCAGCCCGCTGAGACAATTTTGTTCGACATTGGTTACATTTGTTGTGATTTGTCTGACATCACTCTTGACTGAATCACGGAGGCATTAACGATTAGAAAATACAATTTGCATTTTTTTAAATATATTATGTATGTGACAGGGTCAAGAGCGTCAAATAAAAAAGTATTTCGTATTTTTAAATAACTAACATATATAAAGTTATTTTAAATTAGCTTTATATTTTAGTTTTTGATTTGCAATTCTGTAAATGTTGTTTCACGTAGAAGAGCTACCGCTGCATCTGTATTTCGATTTTTAATTACATTTTGATTTTTAACAGAGGATACCTGTAGATATCTATAACCTACTTACTTATACCACAGATTACTAAATAGTTTACCAACTTATACGTGTACTGTACGTTCGTTTCTCACTTTTACTTGTATAGATAAAATTGTAACAAATATTTTGAACCGTAAAAACAGTACACAGACGACCGATTGGCTTATGCACAATTTTTATGTTCAAGATAGTATTCGTCATGCGTTACGATCCGCTTTTGTTATGAAGGAAATGTATTCAACAACCAGTTAGATAATAAAATATTTGTTAGGCGACTTTCGTCGACTTAAAACAATACAAATTTAACTATCGTAAATTGTTTTGGCCGTATTTTGTTTGTAGACAACAAGTTACCAGGAAAATATTGAAAAAGTTTTTGTACTCTCTTTCGAGTGTGATCCTTCTCCAATCGAGTAGAACCAAAACTTTGGCAGCCGTAATGTGCTGCAGCTTAAATGTACCCGTTCGTGTGGTGTGATAAAAGACTCAATCAGATTATATACTACGATAAGCTTTCATTCTTCACCTTTATCATTAAATCCCTTCCGGCATGTCTTGCAAAAATGAATAAATGTTTTAAATTATTTATTTTAATCCAATTCATAAACTATAAACAAAAAAAATCCTTAAAGTTTACATTTTAATGAGAATAATTTTTTTTTTTCAAACAATCGCCATACTTTAAATAAAAATTTCAATTTTTGTTTAACACAAGTTTTATTAAAGTTAATGTAAAAAATAGACTTAGAAGTTAATTGCTAAACGAAACTGTTTTGCACTAATTAACATTGTTGGAAACAGTTTCTAATGATAATTTCGTTAGGCCTATATCAATAGGCTATTAGAAAAAGAAATAGTCGTTAAAAGATAATTATAGGAACGGTAGGGCGTTAATTGTCGCATCCACTCCAACCTGCTCGTCCAATATGTGGTTGGGCATAAGCGGTCATATTATGGCTTTATTAGAAACAGTATCTATAAGTTATATATCAACTATATCTATATACACTACTCAATAAAGTCTTCTAACAAGGGTATTTATTATACGTAGTAATTATTTCATTCATCACAGCTTACTAAAATTCCAGTGCTGAACATAGGCTTCCCACATAGATTGCCTTATATTGCAATATTTTGCTAGGGTTGCCACGCTTACCAGGCTGGTTTGCAGCTTTTTATTATTTAGGGTTGTTATCAAGAAGATCATCAGGAGATTCTATTTCAATTTCCTCAGTGGCTTCGTGCAACTAATAACTACAGAGTATATAAAATTATTTGACTTTGTTTTAAATGTTATATTCAATAGAGGCGTAATGTAATACCCATTTTAATTGTTGAATAAAACGCTTGTAAATGAAAATAATCAAAATTTATTAGAAGAAACTGAAATAATGCCAAAAACGTCATAGCAAACCTTTCTAAATTAAAAAAATCGGTGGGTGCACGAGCATTTTTCCGCAAGGACATGAAAACTTTGCCGAGCTGTAGTCGATAAGGGATGACCATGGGGTGCACAACCTAGTCATAGTATTGCTCCACATTTAAATTACCTCGCGTATCCAAACAAGATCTGTTCTTCCACTTCTTTTACAAAATCGAAATGATAAAGAAGCTTACAGTCCACTTGATGGTAAGTGGCTCCCGCAATCCATTGTCGACCAGATTCAAACAAAGAATAGATGCTTTGTCGCATCTGAGATTAAAGGTCGCTGCATACGTAGCGTGTTTTATCCCGGACGGAGCGGGACGTGAAATTTTGGAAATATCGTTTCATAGAAAATGTACGTGATAATGCATACGTAACGGATGCACGGATGGTACGGGGACGTGGCATGAATGGGAAGGGAAAATGTCATCGGCGACGATGTTTACCCCGTCCCGCCCGGCGCGTGCCATGTGGTTCCGCTGCGTATGCACTGTCGCTCCGTTGGCTACGCGGTGATGCGCTTGTTGTACCGAACGAAATGTACGACGAAAAACTAATTTAATGTGTATGGTCATGTCCATTTTTGTAAAATCTTGCGCAACATATTGAACACAAAATATAAAAAATTATAGTTAGTATAAATTTTATTTTCCATTTATGTTTTCATACGAAAATACATGTGATTTGTGTTTGTCATCCAAATGTTCTTTGTAGAGAGTGTGCGTACCAGGTGTGTGGTATGATTAGGTGATCCTTCTAGTCTTATTTCCTGCCACGTATGATCTACAGAACATCTCTTTTTACTCTTGATTGTTGTAGCTTCTTTATCATCTGAAGCAATAGCAATTAATGACAATTCTTCAAATGAAAAATATATCTTTCACAGCACTAGCACGTTAGTTTCGAGTCACCGTCACGGTGCGTATGCATTAAACTCCCGTCCGTGTTGACATACAACCGCGTTCTGTCTCCGTCCCGTGCACGTGCTGATTCCGTCCTGTATGCAGCGACCTTAAGATGTAATGCCTCAGTTCCAGTAAAAAGGGTCTCCGTTTCTCTACGCCCACCATACGAAACACAGCACCATTAAGCTACTATTTTACGCTGGTATTCTGTGAGAGCGTGGTCCTTCCCCGATCGAGCCGACCCATTCATGCTACAAATATACAACTAATATAACTGCAGCATTGCTCTATCACGTATAAAAGATGGATGATCAAGATCGCGAAATTTGTTTCAACTATTAGACTTTGAAAAATGTGCTTTATAACAATCGTACCAAAGAATAACACAGACTAAATAAATCTTACTAAAATTTCTTTTACCGTAAATACTATATCTACTACATCCTAAATAAATCAATTACTATCATGAAAGAGTAAAAGCACAAGCCACAATCGATCTACTTTGGCCAATCTGGAACCTAGACTGACAATTTGCCAAAAGGAAATACGTTGAAAGCATCTCACGACTCAAGTGGAATTAGATTAGTGACACACTAAGGACAGCGGATAATATTTCAGTGTCCAAACAATATACAAGCCATTCTATCACTTTATGAAGTTGAACAGAAAAGACTGATCTAAAGGAGGTCGAAGTGCAATGAGGCCAAGGATTTTTGATATAACAGGAAAGACTGGAAAAAGTTATTCTGTATGGGTCCATAAGACTCCATAAGCCGTCATTGCGAAATAAATATTAAGAAGGCAATAAAGTGCTCATATAATTTGACTACGGTTTATAGTTGCCGGCACGAGTCGTGAGCACACTTTTTATTGGTCGATATGACGATGACCACGCTGACGCTCAACGTGATTGGTTCGTCTGTCGATGTTCGTCTTCTATTGGGTTTGCACGTATCATTCGGCTACCGTACCCTTGAGAGCAATTTTAGTGACAACTTTATAATTAATCTATTTCTGTTAATTGTTTTTTTACCTTGTTCATTGTTGTTTGTGTATTTCTTGTTTTTATTTGTTTTTCTTATTTCTTGTTGTTAACTATTTTTGTTGATATAATTTGATTATTCAGATTTTGATCTAAATATGTAGTAGAGAAGAATGAATTCGGTATTAAATAGACAATCCCGACAAATGCTCTATTTAGTATTTTTTTACATGGAAAAAATTTTTTGCAACATAGCAATCAGCATATTCCTAATATTTTTTTTTACGTTTGTTGTCGACTGGTTACTAAAGTTACGATTGTTCAAATGTTATAGTATTTTGTACAAAACTTATTATATTTTTAAAATTCGATACGAGACATCGTATCGATCATATTGCTTTATGCATTTTTTTTATTCACTGGCAGAGAATATATTCAAAATTTACAAGAATTAAAATCATGCCATTGGACATATGAACACTATTTATTTATTTGCTGTATTGCAACACTAGCGTCCATTATACAGTAACAAAACTACACTGTAAAGGAAACGTGAACTGTGTACGTAAATTGTAGTGCTAAAGAATTGTATAAACTTTTACTAGAGTTTTCTAAAGTCACAGAATACGGAACGTCAGATGTAATTAATGATTACAGAATGATGCGATAATAGAGTGTTATAATAAGTTTGTCCCTGCTGAGTGCTTGAGCATTGTCCTTGATGTGTACTTGACCCACTTACCGTTGTAGTTACATAACGCTGCTGACCTTTAGTTTGAACGCAACCCATTTTTTATTATCAGTTTTAAAAAGCTTAGGATTTTTATTCAAATTATTTAGGCTATTGCTAATTATACGATAATCGTTTAACTTAGTAGCGATCTGCCCCGCCTTCGCACGGGTGACATCTGGATTCTACAACAGCGCCACCTAGGGACCAACTATGCCTATAACCTTCACAGAAGTACAAGCAATATGTTGACAAAGTTTTACCGCAATCCGATGAACGGTGTGTTTTAATAAAGAATAAGGGTGGCAAATGAGCACACAGTTCACCTGACGGTAAGTGGATAATGTGGATATACATTATACATCAACATATCCTTAATTAAGAGATAAATGCAGATATGTTGTAACCCCTGAGGACTAAGATCTGTACTACAATCATAATATAGTTGTGTGGCTCTAACACGTATATATATTGGATTTCTTTATAATGTACGCGGCATGTCGCTGATATATCAAGGTCGGTGTAATGTTTTATTACACGCAAATAGCCTAATTATACGAGTAAGTATCAGAGTATATAGTATATAAGCTTTATTCAAAAGTCTAAAATCGAAAAAAAATTATTAAATTTATTTTTAAAATTAATAACATTTATAATATGTCGGACGAGTAATATATCCAGTATCAATAACAAATATTGATAAAATAATAAATAAGAAAAAATTTATCGCACGATTATCGTATGAATAGACACTTCCGATTAATTCACGGCTCTAAAATATTTAACATCAACATATTAAGAATTTAATCTATACTTAATGATTTCTTAAATTTACGCGAACACTACACGTTGAATAAAACTATAATTTACGGATTTTATCGCGTTTAATTACCACTTTCAACTTATTTTGAGTATCACGACGTTTCGGGTGTTTTACAGCATCCATGGTCATGGGGAGGACTGGTCTTAATTCTAGGTAAGGTAGGTAGGTAGGTTGTTATTATCTATTGTCCTTTGACAAAACTCTATCTTCATCTGCTAATACGAAAGCGGTCGCTTCTCGTACTAAATTAAAAAAAAATTGAAATGAGTACGTCTTAATGATATATAAATTATTTCGCCAATGCTAAACTATAAAAAGGTTAAACGATAAAGGTTGGCATGCTTTGTAAGCGATTAAAACACTTTTTTGTCATAATAATTAAGACCTAAAAGTTCATTAAACAGGTTCTATTTCATTTTAGAGAGTGTTTCATGAAAATACTATTGCAAAAACAGAAAATATTAGTAAGCATTTTTTAATATGGTTGTAATATGAAGAGAATCTGGTGATCAATCATACTAGATTACATATTAACATTGTTTATTACATACTCGTGAGCCAATATTAACTTGCAATACGAGCAAATAAATTAAACATTATTATTAATAGAAACATTACTTGTAGAAAGTAAGAAGGAATTGTGCACTGCATAGCAAAATGATGCAAATGACAAAGGTCGCTGTTTACAAATGATATTCCAAAAATGACTCATCCGACAGGAAATGCATCAGTGGCAAGAATAATAATTCTGGACTTATCACTTTAACTTATACCCAACATCATCCCAACATACAATTTACGATGATGTGTGCGACAATGGAAAGATCAATATTTCAAGAAATGATATATGATATACGTCTTCCTTTATTGTGAAATTTCTTCAAGTTTATAAGGAGATTAGCAATTGCTTATTATATGTGTGATCTCGGATATTCAGCTTTTATAAAGCCTTAAAAAACGAAGTTAATAAACATGGACCGTACGGTTCTTTCTACAAGTATTAAATATATCGATATATGAAATATCGCAATATTAAATGCCACAAATTGTAATAGGGACTCAGAAACTGGTAGTTTTTGTTTTAATGAAATGTTTGAGACTCTTGCAAGCATATGATTTTTGTCATCCATTCCTGCGGATGAAGTAGCTATATTAACTTATTAATTCTAGCAACAACCTCTACGTTACGATACAGGTCTCAATCATCTTTAGAAAAACCCATTCGATTGTGATTGTGCGATGCTGATAAGTACTAGTTAGTGAGTGTGTGTGCGTGAGATGGCGTGGTGTGCGCTGTCGCCGTTAGCCATCTTGGTTTTCCTGTTATTGATATTGGATGTTGTGTTCGCGCACTACACACCAACATGGGCAGTTCACGTGCCTGGTGGGAAGGAAGCCGCGGATGCCGTAGCCATGGAGCACGGTTTCATCAATCTTGGAGAGGTAAGGAATAATATTAATAAATCAAATGACGGACACATTTTGGACTTAGCTGCTTCCGTAATTAGGCGTCGATGTGTTCAAATATTGACGGAGTAAACTAAACAGTCAGTTAAAAAATTAATAACCAAAATCAAGGCCGTACTAAGCATTGTATAAAGTCTGTTTGAGATATTAATTTTTGAATAATGTAGTGATTATAAACGCGTCAAAAAAAAAAAAAAAACAATCATCAATCCAATTTTATTTGTGGGATTCCAATTTAATGATTCCTGTATTTCTCTTTAATACTTCTTTACACTAATCTATAAATACTTACTTTTACAATGTATTGTTAAATAAAATTATTACTGCATCATCAAAACGCAGTGTGTATTCTAGCCAGTTCATTATTTTTCGCCAGCGTTTTTTAAACAAAACGCTTGTCCATCTTCTGGCACCGCACAAAGCGAGATGAGATTCTCTGTTTTATATGTATGATTTCGCTTTGGACATGTAGGCGAAATTACTAACGATTTGTACTTACGCAAGTTACTGTGCATCATAAGGAACTAACAATTATGACGTCGCTATACATGGAACAACATACGTAGTACGGATGAATCAAGCTGTAATCTCGGATCGCTTGAACCGATTGGAATTTAATTTGGCTATATTTTTAACTAATATTATAAGACATCATTTATTTTAACTTATTTCATTTAGTGATGAGCGTGCAAACAAACAAAAACTTCTCAAAAATAGTTGTATTGTTTCATAGTTTATTATTCATATCAATTCAACACAATTTCTTATAAATAATATTAAATTTACAAACTTGAACATCTTAACTGCACCTGTATCTGGCTATCACTATCATTACCACTACTGTACTTCACAAATCCACAGCTGAGCATAGGCTTCCCCGAAGGAATGCTACAAAGAACGATCCTGAGCCACCTGTATCTATAGATTCCCTGCATGTGTCACCAGGTCGTCACCGTCTAGAAGGGGCCGCCCTACACTACGCTTGTCGATTACCTTTCTTCCCCAACGGTTGTCGGTCCTTCGCGCTATATGGCCGGCCCATCGCCACTTCAGCTTAATAATCTGTTGGGCTATGTCAATTACTCTGGCGATATCCTCATTTCCAAATCTAATACATAAGTATGTACTTATGGGTATCTTTATCATTTACAGATTAGTAATTTAAGAAATTTAGTTACTTTTAAAATTACACAAAAACGCTTTTTGATTGATTCAAAGCACCGGCTTACAAAAAAAGTTAGTTTTTATTGGACTGCTTCGGTCTAGTGATCATGAGGTCTCGAGTTCGGTAGTAAGTAAAAAGTAAGTCGGGCAATAAGTAATTATTGGGTTTTTTCCGCCGAGAAATTTTTAATATAAGCCCGAAGTGAGAAAGTTTGTCGTTGTTTCACCCCCCCCCCCTATGTTTGTAAGTAAAGTTGTTGTGCAAGTAAAGTTGTTTGTTCCGCGCCCGATCTCTCCCCGTGTGCGTCGGTTTATTGTCTCATCGGGCTATGAGAGTAAGGGAATAGAGAGTGCAACTGTGTATGCGTTATACACACAGGTACTATAATCCTGCACTGATAGATGGCTAGTCTACATTGAGACTTTTTGTTATAGAATAGGGTGACAAACGAGTACACAGTCCACCCGATGGTAAGTGGTTGCTGTGGCCCATAGACATGTATATACATGTATCCTCGATTACGAATCAAAATGCAGATGCGTTGTCACCCGTGAGGGCTAAGTTGGAATGCCCCTTTTCCAGTAAAAAGGGTCTCCGGTTCTCTACACTCACCATACAAAACACAGCACAGCATTAAGCTACTATTTTACGCTGGTATTCTTTGAGAGCGCGGTCCTTCCCCGGTCGAGCCGACCCATTCGTGCTACAACTATGCTACTTATATAATTGCAGCAAGGCTCTACCACGTATAAAGTGACGTATTAAGAAACTAGCTGCCGTGATCGAAATACGTTTTGGAGGACATTATTATTACTACAGTTATCAGTAAAAAATATGTAAGCTGCGCCATCAATTTGTGATATATTATTGACGTGTTGTACGTTTGATGTAAAGAAAAAAAATGAATCATAAGCATCGTCAAGGCTCAAAACGTCACAAATCGTCGTCAAATCTTTTTTACAGACACGAATTTAGAAAAATGACTTAGGTATAACATCAAATTTTGTTAGAGAATGTTCATTTAACGGTTTAATAAAGGTTTATTCAAGTTCGTCATGTAGTCATGTAGCTCTACTATCACCGAGTACGCAATAAATTAGAATTTGCAAAAATGCAAAGGTATCACGGCTTGAAATTTAGTTGTTGCATTTTATGAAATTTGAAGCCTGCTATTTCTTAAATAAACCGGAATATTATTTCAAAGGCATTAATTTTCATGTATCTGTAAAAGATTGTGATAATATGTAATTTACTTTTTGTGATAATTATTAGATTCGAATGAAACTAATACTACGAATTTCAGATCGTTTTTTTAACTTTAAATTTTACATTTTGGGTGCTTTTGAAGACTTGTATAAATTAGATTTAATTTCTACTAATAATCGCCATGACACCTGATTGTAGTGGATGCTGTGGCAAACTGCAGATGCGTTGTTACACCTCAGGACCAATAATATTTATTACTTGGGGCGGCCTGTACTGTCCTGACTTAGAGACTTGTAATGGGCTGTAATTATTATGACGATAGTGATAACAGTAAAACTGTCTTCAAGGTCGAGTCGACATATTCGTACTGCAGCCGTACATAGCAGCGTGGCTCTACCATGTAAGAAGGTATTTCCATTATTCGAGTCTTTAGCGTAAATACGATGAAACTATATTTTATCTTTTTTTACGCTACCATTGTTGATGTAGTTTCTTAACCTTTTGTTGTTTTAGGAGAACAATATTAAGGTGGTAGAGTAATCTAATGTATAAAAGTTAATATTTGTTTGTTCGTATAAAATTATGCCCTGCCATACCATTCATTATTTGTTAACGTATTTATTGCACTTCCGTAAAGGTTATATGCGTAGTTGGACCCGGTAGGTGGCGCTGTTTCAGAATAGTTGCGAAGCCGGGGAAGATTGCTAGTTAGAAATAAGATTAGACTAGATATAGACTAATCAGAAGTTTCCTTAAGTAAAGTATTGTTGTAATTACAAAAATAAAAATAGTTTTATAAACAAGTATAATTCCGTCCATTCCCTTATGTACAGTCCATAAAATGCACCTTGCAGAACATAAACCGCTTCCATAGATTGCCTCATAGGGGGAATTTCGCTAACAGTGTTTTGGGTCTGGATGTTTGTCCATGTGAAATTTATGCATGTGTGTCAAAATACCTCCACGATGCAGACAGAAAATCCAACTGTATGGGTAACGTTTTTTTTATAAATAAATAAAGACTGTGATAGGCATTTCATCTTAGTTCTCAGTTGTGAAAACGCAACTATGACCTTTTTAGTTTGTGGCAATTGTACTTGAGGTACTCGTGGGCTGCATTAACTATTAGGTAAACTGGAGGTCTTTTTGTTACTCGGAATCTATAGGTTAGTGAAAAATTGATAAATTTTTTTATTATATTTTATTAATATATCTATTTTAAACTTACTGCTTATTTGTATAAATAAATATCATTGTTTTTATAATCGAATACAATATTTAC
>DWHP01007299.1:0-11017 GCA_018247895.1 Parnassius honrathi
CTCTGAGGAATTGTTCGGATTAATCCCAGCCGCCAAATTTCGTGAACGCACTACGCGGCAAACGTCCCGATACCATTCACACCATCTGAATGCTTGGCGGTCCACTAGTGTACGTTTCACAAGGAATTTTCTTCTGCGTACGACCTCTCTGTGGAATAGTTTACCACCGGCAATTTTTCAGGATCGGTTTTTTCAGGACAGGTGGTGTTGCGGATGTTCATGGGCGGCGGTGATCACTTAACACAAGATGAACCGTATGCTCGTTTGCCCCCTCTTCTATAAAAAAAAAACTAAGATGGAATACCTCGTTTCCAGTAAAAAAGGGTCTCCGGATCTCTACACTCACCATACGAAACACAGGAGTATTAAGTTGCTATTTTACGTATGTGTTCTGTGAGAGCCTGGTCCTACCCCGGTCGAGCCGACCCATTCGTGCTACAACTATAATATAGCAGCGTGGCTCTACCGCGTATAAATTATTGTATTATCTATTGCATCCTTTTCCTGCACAGTCAAAAACTATACACAAGTTTTAAATGTCTACACGATTGTCACAATAGATTTAATACAAGGACAAAACCGTTCCAACTATATACGACGAAATAGTTTTAATTTAGGATGTTTTATATATAAAGGTAATGTGGCGGAATGAAAAAACAAGTTGACACTGACCTTAGGGTTACAAATCTTGCTGTACGATGTTGAAAATATACATAAGGAAATACATGTCCCCGGAGATTCGCTTTATGTCGACTCTAAATTTATTGCACACAAACATTAAGAAAACTTTATTTATTTGACATCACAAAGAAAAGAAAAATAACACGAGATAAATAAAAAAAATCCAAGTGTGAAGTCGATTTAGGTCCTTATTACAGCTAACTGCTGCTGTGCTAAATGACTTTACGGGCGAACATACATTACCAAAAGCTAACAATGAATCAAATCAAATCAAGTAATTTGTTTGTAAAACAGGTAAAAAGTTACAAACTTGGTGGAAAAGGTATGATAAGTAACACTATGTTTCGCCTTAAAATGCATACAAATATTTAGTTATCATTTTCACCTAGCATTATGAACATTAATAATTAATAAAATAACAATTTCAATTATAATTGGTATGCTTAGAAATTACATAAATTATTATCTTAATTATAATTACATAATTCTTAATAAAATAAGGATAAAAATATAACGAACAAATTGGACATTAAATGTTGGTACTAAAAGCCATTCATTTTATCTTAATCAAAATATTCGTTGCTAGAGTAGTATGCTTTAATTATTAAAAAAACCCGAAAGCAATTTCTTGAATTTGTCTATATTTATCAGTCTCTTTGATATTTTTTGGTAGTTTGTTAAAAAATTTAGGAGCCATACCCAGGAAACTTTTTGAAAACAGGACTGTTTTATGAGGTTTTGTTCGTAGTGTGTTCCTATGACGTGATGAAAACCAAAACACTCAAAGATATAACAATACATTGTAAGTATTTATGCGAACATAAACAAACACAATATCTATCATATTAAAGTTACGTACTTACATTTTTATGGCAGCAATATTTTTCAACAATAATATTGTAATCTATTGTATAATAGCCAATAACAATGACTGCATCGTTAGCCTAATGGTGGTAAACGCGATTGTAGATTATGAGGTCCTGAGTTCGAATTCCCAGTCGGGCCTAAATCAGTTATTAGGTTTCTCTGTCAAGAAATAATCAGGCCGGAGTCAGGAAAATGGCGGTTTATCATCCCTGTGCCTCAGAAAACGTGTAAAACCATTGATCCTGTGCATGGTCTTCTCGGATTACTATGCCCATAGAATACTATAATACACAATAGAATGGCTCTCGACCATATTTTGTACGAGGATTGACGTCGCCAAACCCGATTTTCTGTATTGACAGACTGAGTAAATTTACACATTTTAGACTTTTGATTAATGTTCAAGAACATCATTTAAAAAATCGTTAAAATTTTGGTACATATTTATTTGTAAATAGGGTGCAAATTTGCATTTTCTAAATAATTTGCATGCGAAATTTAGAAACGAGTGTAACGTCAAAACACATCTCATCTCGTGTTGACATTTATACGTGTGAATTGACATGTTAGTGACATTTTAGTAGCTACGCGGGCTTCGCCCACTCACCGTTCTATTATGTAGTATGCTATGACTATGCCCATCGGACTATGAGAGTGAGGGAATAGAGAGTGCACCCGTGCTTGTTTAATCCTGTCCTACGCAGATGGCTAGTCTCCATAGCAACTGGCTGCCGTCACCAAAATTCGGTCTGAAGAATATTATAATAGCAAATATTTATTACATCAAAGAAAATAAAACCATGATACTGTCCTACATCCTTTGTTATGGTGCCTACTTAAAGAATAACCAATTTTAATTACATTTTAATGTAGGACGACACATACCATTAACTTGAGTTTTTTTTTGTATAAATATTACGCGTATCCCATATAGTTAACGGGAACTGGTTTACCTTTTACTATGATTTGTTTATTTTAAACTTAGACCGTGAAGTGGCGGTGTAAGAACATCCACTGCCCCATACCGCTTCGTGGTTACCTTAGGAGGAGACAGAGGGAAGCTAAAACAGACTATACATAGATATATAGATATATTTATTGCACGCCAAAGAAAACATAAATATTAACAAAAAAAGAAAGATATGTGGTGCAGTGAGCGGTCTTATCGCTAAGTGATCTCTTCCAAACAAGCTTTGGATGGACGGGATTGCAAGAAAACAATAAAAACACGTGTGTGGTTTGGCGACAAAAATAACATTATTTCTATTACAAACCATGAAATATAAATAAAGATGTATAATACAGAATGGTATATACGACGGCAGGTTCTTCCTGATAACAAGAAATAATAAAAAACTGCCAAGCTTGGTAACTATGGCAAAATCGTCGTTTAAAGGCAATCTATGGGAGAGACCTATGTTCGGCAGTGGACTTTTATATGCTGTAATAAATAAATATATAAATAATGGAAGGAAATTTTAAGCCTACAATACTAAAACTTGTCACCTACGGTTATACAACATGTAACAAAAGCCCTGTAGTTCCCGTTAAGTATGTTATCAGAATCAGTATCTAAGCGTATAGATATAATATTTTTCCAAAAACTACATTTAAAAAAATAATTTCAGTGAAAAAAAATAAATTTGCAAATCGTATGTGGTTTTATTTCGTCTAACTCACGCGAGTATCAGTAATGCGGGGGTCTTTGACAATCCTCGGCCAATGCAGAGATAATAAAACCACATTTTTTTCACCACACAATTTGCAAATTAATTTTTTTAAAGTAAAATAATTTATTTTTAAATGTGTTGTTTTGAAAAAAAAAATTATTTCTATACGCTTGGATACTTTTCTAAATAACGCAGTTAACGCGAAACCACGGGGTTTTTGTTACATGATGTATATAAGATTTTGTGTTAATATTATTATGCCTAGATATTATTTTACTCTTTATTTTTGTAATAATCTTTATTATCAGGAATAATTTCGACAAAAATATGCTCGGCAAATATGAGGCACCGAGAGAATATTATCTGTGGCAAAGCCACGTTGCAGCTATATTACGGTTGAAGTACGAATGGGTCGGCTCGACAGGGGAAGGACCACGCTATCACAGAATACCAGCGTGAAATAGCAGCTTGATACTGCTATGTTTCGTATGGTGAGTGTAGAGATCCGGACACCCTTTTTTACTGGAAACGAGGCATTCTTTCTTGGTCCTCACAGGTGACAACGCATCTGCATTTTGATTCTTAAAAAGGTTAAATGTGTAATGGACTGTGTGTTCGTTTGTCACCCCTATTTTATAAAAAAAAAGAATAATAGGCTGGGCCACACTCATCGTGCAGTATGTGTACTAATATTGTTTTCCGTTGTATAATTTTTTTGTACGATATTTTGTTAATCTCGTGTAAATCATTATATCGTTCATACATTATCCAGCCTTTGGTCGGGAAGAGGTCCAGCGCCCCTGTCTCCCGAGGCGACGTGCAGCCGTGGATAATTGCTTCAAATCGGACTGATAGACTGTATAACAAATGGCACAAATAATATACAATATTGTCATCTAAAGACTCATATTTGCGCAATCTACTCAGTTTAGCCGCCTCTGATGCCGTAAAAGAGGTACCCCTGAGACGAGAGACCGTGAGAAAGTATCACAGCGTGCCACAGCATTCCTCACTTACTTACAAATACACACTTTCAATAAAAATTTAATTGCATTATATATTACGTCTAATTTATCGCGTGGGTAACGGGCTATATACGGTTATACGATTTTCCAACTTTACCGCATATCGGCAAGGCTACGGAAGCTTCAAACACATCCACACCCGCAACCCGTGGTAGAAGTTGAGCTGAGCAGCCATATGTATATTATCTATTGCCTAATGTGGAGGTAACTTTACTTTACTTTACTTTTATTCTTATAATTACGTGAATGCTACACATGAAATAAAACTTATTTTACGGATTTTGTTGCGTTTAATTCAAACTTTTTGAAACCCGACGTTTCGGGTACTTACAGCACCTATGGGTACGGGTAGTATTGTTTGACATCCTCATGTCATATTTAAATTGGACTACTTTCAACTCTAAAAGTTAGCGCCAGGAATTTAAAAAATTAAAATTACGATACGATATTATCGTTAAAATATAATACATCTACGTTTTTATAATCTGAGTCACATAATAAATACATAATAAAAATTGAATTTGTATTATTCTAAAGCTATGTATATGAAAGACAATAAGAAAGCTGTTAAACTGTTATTTTACTTCGCGGTTAGCAATAAATTATCATGCGCAGTACGTGTCAAAGTAAAGCAATGAATGAACTATATCCTTATGCTCATTAAAAGACCACACTTTAGTTCCACTCACTTATTCACTACAAATCATCACAGTCGTTTTCCTCGCTTTTAACTTTGATCTAGCACTGTGATCAAAGAATCGTTCGCCACAATCAACAGAGAAAGAAGTCATCATAAGCTCTCGACTGGAAATGAGCTCGCCTTATAGATTATCACAAGGTCCTCAGGCACCTGCGTCCATCGACTGCCTGTATGTTTCATTACATCGTCACTTCTAGTGAGGCGGCGGCGGGAGAGCACACTGTGCTTGTCAGTTGTCACTAAATCTGCCACTCTAGAACCTATTTAGTTAAGTAGATCAGTACGAATCAATGAGTGGGAGACACGCAATATGATTTGAGACGAACAATTTGAGATTAGTGCGCAATATCTTTTACTGTGTAAGTAAAGACGTTTGAAAACGTAATAGCCCCTAATCATTAGGGTGGATGTTAATATTTTTTGATAATTCTCAATCCTTGGGGTAAATTTTCAGCTTTTTATTATTATTACGGCCATTCACAAATCCTCTGCTGAACACAGACCTCCCCCAAGGAATGAGATAAATCACGGTCTTGAGCCGCATGCATCTATCGACTTCTTGCATCTCTTACCAGGTGTCACGCGAGCTTAATTTAAAAATAAAATAAACTTCATTTATTAGATGTTTTATGCCTGGCGTAAACCATATTATAATATCGTCATCTAACGGAAGCCTTAACATGTTTATGGCATATCCCACGTGAAATGGGATGACGGATTCTATTACACTGACATATCACGATTGTTTGATGATGTAAAATAAATTGGTTTGGAAGAATTTTATCTCTTAAATTCACCAATCATCCCACGGGTGTCGAGAGGCGACTGAGAGATGATTGCCAGCGCACCGCTTGCAACTTTACAAGGCGCAAGTTCGACCTCACATGGAATACTCTTCTCATATCTGGGCCGGGGCACCCCAGTGCCAGCTCCTTCCACCTGATCGTATCTTCAAGAATGGCTCGAATCATCGACGATCGATTTCTTTCTGATCTGTTCGATTCACTGGAGCTGCGAAGGAATGTTGCATCCTTTTGAATTTTCTATGGCATCTACCGCGGGGAAAGTTCTATGGAATTATTTGGACTCCAGCCGCCAAATTTCACGAACCCATATCGCGACAAAACTCAAGATACCATCCACACCATCTAGATACTTGTCGGTCCACCACTGTGCGTTTTACAAGTTTTCTTCCTCGCACAACGTGTTTGTGGAATTGTTTACCAACGGCGATTTTTCCTGACTAATACGACTTAAGGACCTTTAACAAAAGAGCTTACTCCTTTCTAAAAGGCCGGTAATGCATTCGCAATTCCCCTGATGTTGCAGTTGTCCATGGGTGGCGATAGTCCCTTACCATCAGGTGAGCCGCATGCTCGGTTGTCCACCTACACTATAAAAAGGTAGATTGAAACAAGGGATGAACAGCGGGATCCTAGTGCTAACAACTCAAAGTAATAAAAAGCTGCGGTTGCCAACCATCCTGCCAAAAGTGACTACTCTGGGAAATATTCCCCAATATTAGGAATATTAGAAAAAATATATTAGAATATTAGAAAAAAAGCCTTATTTCAGTAGTGGACTTTTATAGGCTGTATTGATAGCCATGCTTAAGCTTTTCATAAATTAAAAAAACCACTAAATGCACTTTCATAACCATTTAGTGGCGGAGTAAGAATATCCACTACACCATATCGTCCCGTGGATGTCGTACGATGCGACAAAGGGAAACAAACCAGGAGATGGGATGGACAGCAGCATCTTTGTGATCTTCGTGATAACGACTCAAAATTATTAGAAACTGCTTATACCAACCCGTCTACCAAACGTGGCAATTATGGCAAAATACAACCTGTGAAGCAAGCCATGGTGGATGCCTATGGTCAGCAGTGGATTTTATAAGCTGTAATGGTATGGTAACGGATGGCACTTTGCGCAGATAGCGAGTATAACCGAATGCCACCGCTATACGGCCTCGATGACTTTGACGCCTGCATGCTGGAACCCGGCGGCACATACTGTCTAGTCGACGCGGATCTCTTCTCGGAGAGACCTTCGGACCTGATGCATCTCATACATGTAAGTTATTCTTTTTTTTAAATCTTTACCTCCGTATTAGAATTTTCTCCTGTATCGTGGGGGTAGTTTACATAGGTACATAAATTGTACCAAACATCGAGACCCGGAACGATTATTTGTAGTCCATTCAAATATTTGTTGTGCGAAGGCTTCGAGCTAGCGAGCCTCACAGCTGCAACTCATTGCCAAGTCGCTGCGCCACGGAGCTTTCAAGCGATCAAGCGAATTTTTTTTGCATGTGCCTATAAAATATTTGCACACCATTCAAAGTGGTAGAATGTAAATAGGACATTAGATATAATTTAAGATCGTACTTTATTGTACACATTATTTCTGGCAAATAAATGAATTTTTAATTGGATATTCTTCTCTCAGAGGCATCTAATTATTAAACTATAGAATGTAAAAATTGACTTCAAAAACTAGACACTATAAAATACTTTTCACGTAATAACTTCTGTAATCTTTGCTAAGACACAGTATATAACATACATAAACTTTCACGCCTATCACCCAGAGGAGTAGGTAGAGACCACGGACTTTCATTTGGCACGATCCTGACACACCTCTCTCGCCTCCTTTACATTATGTGGGTGTAACGCACTACGCATACATCGACGAGCGTGAAAGTTTGTCGGGTAAGGATATTCTTAGTTGGGCCCATTTTCAATATATCGCGAATTTGGTCGATAAATTTCGCCCTGGGGCGAAGGAGGTCCATTTCCGACTCTACCGTACAATTTCTGCGATATAGATTTGCTTTGTCACTCTTTGCGCGTTCATTTGCTTGAGTTATGAAAGAAACTGATGGAAAAATTTGGGATGTGCAAGTGGGATTTAGAAAGGGAATGGGATGTACAGATCAAGTCTTTTCCATGCGCATGATTGCAGAGAAGTTTCTGGCCAAAAACCAGAAAGTTTCTTGTGCATTCATGGACCTGGAAAAGGCTTATGACAGAGTGGACAGGACTGTGTTATGGCAAACACTGAACTCATGTGGGTTGAGCGCTGGTTTGATACAGGCATTGAAGTCTCTTTATAGGGATTTTCTAGTGCTTGTGTCAGGATCAACAGGGTCTATTCTGACTGGTTTGGCATCCAAAAAGGTGTCAGACATGGCTGTGTAGCTTCCCCTTGGCTGTTCAACCTATTTATGGACAGGTGTTTGCAAAATTTGAAAGATGAAGAATGTGGGTTAAGAATGGGCGAGTTAACCGTCAAATGCCTTTTGTACGCCGATGATCAAGTTATTCTTGTGTCGTCGGCAGCTGAGTTGCAAATGATGGTTACATTGATGAACAGATCATTTAATGAAAAGGGTATGAGAGTGAACGCAAGTAAGACGAAAGTTATGGTTTTTGAAAGAGAAGAAAGCAAAACGGTATGTGAAATAAGAATAGAAAGAGAGATAATTGTGCAAGTGGATGAGTTCGCGTAGTTGGGATGTGTATTAAGCAGGGATGGTAGATATGATAAGGATATAGGACGACGAGTAAATGCAGGGAATAGAGTGAATGGGGCACTACACTCTATTATGAATGATGATGATGAAGAAAGAGTGGCAAAGCAAATTTATATGGCAGATGTGAACGGCAGAGTCGGGAAGGGACGCCCTAGAAAAAAGTTTATCGACCAAATTGGCGATGTTTTCCAAATATGCCACATTAGAAATACCTTTAACCGATGAGCATGTATGCGTAGATATAAAGATGTAAAGGAGGCGAAAGAGGTGTGTCAGGATCGTGCCAAATGGAAGCCCGTAGTCTCTGCCTACCCCTCTGGGTGACAGGCGTGAGTGTTTATTTTTATAAGTTCAAATATATAAATAATGATATATCGTAGCAGTTTTTAAAATACGAGTGAATAAAACTTTATTTGAAATGATTTCTTTTATAAGATAGGGTGACGGTATGTGCTGTGGGTCATATACATCTACATCTATACTTGATTACGAATCAAAATGCAGATGCGTTGTCGCCCCTGATGAGTAAGATGGAATACCTCGTTTCCAGTAAAAAGGGTCTCCGGTTTTCTACACTCACCATACGAATCAGCAGCATTAAGCTACTATTTTACGCTGATATTCTGTGAGAGCGCTGTCCTTCCCAGGTTGAGCCAACCCATTAGTGCTACAATTACACTACTAATATAACTGCAGCAGTAATTTATGGACAGCAACCACGCGTACGCGCGTTCCTCTGTGTGCGATTCAATTTACGCCGTTATATATTTATGAATGACAATCAGTCAAAAGAATTCATTATCACTCATTCTGAATTTATAAGATACAAAAGGACAGGATGTTTGAGGCTTTTTTTAATTAATTTTTTTTCACCATTTGCTAATATTACTCGTTCTGAACCTTCTCTACAAATTCGGCCGCGCATTGAAAGACAACCCTGTATAATATAATAATAATACTAAGCAACATTAATTTTTGCTTTTCAAGTAAGTTCTGTACTTCTACAATTGAGGGTGATGAGTGAAGGTGATGTGGTGTGTTAAAGTAAACGTAGTGATAACATATCAAGGAGTTTATAAATCATAATATACAAGTACGCTTTTTTTGATTTTTTGATTGGCTATGCCTAAAAAATTTTTGTTCTAATTTGAAGTGTCAACATTCTTTGTACCGGAAAAAAATTGACATAATGTGCCACAGTCTGCTGAGTTGTTTAAATCGTATCGCTGTAATTTGAACTTTCAAACGACAAAATCAAAGTTTTTAGATGTATAATAAGAATTATTTTAAGTAATAATGGGAGTGTGCGTAATTTGTAAAACTCGTTACCAAAGGGAAAGTGGAATAACATTGCACAAGTAAGTGGTGCTGCAGAGGAAATAATTGTAGAAATGCCATTTTACTTTTCGAAGAGTTATATTGTTTAATTAGGAATGATAATGCAGTCATTGAATTTGAATAATCTACTGTAAGTTAATTGTACTATGCCTATAATCTTCGCGCAAGTGCAAGCAATAAGTTGACAAAGTTTTATCGCAATCTGGTGAACGCTATGGCGGTGCATAAAATACGAAAGAACAAATATTAATTTTTGCATATTAGAGGATATAGTTTAATCTGTATATAGACAGACATGTTAATAGTTAATGTTATTATTGTGGTCTATGATATAAAAACAATACGACCCTAAACCTCTCCATTTTTGTATTGTTTATCAGCGTTTAGTTTTTTAAGTATTTTAGTTATAACCACAGAAATAGTAATAATAAGACAATAGAAATGAATTTACGATTACTTCCAAAACCGATGTCACCACATCTTACTCATACTGTATTATAAACATACGCCATGCACAATGATATCTAACGTTCACATTACATTGCTTGGCAAGTTTGTCAACGTTGCGTATTACGGCAGAAGAAAAGCAGCAATGGTAATTGTCAGTACGAAAAGTAATAAATGAAAGTTTGCAAAGGTAAATATCATAGTAAAGTATTCATGTGGATGTAAATTAGTTAAAACAATGATAATTAGTAAATAATCAACTTACAGATGAAATGTTATACCTTTATTTGTTGAATTACACGTCCTTGATGAGACAACTGATTATATTGCAGTTCACCATTATAAACTTATAATAACATAAATTCACTTACGATTACGACGTTCCCCGCGCAACTAAATTACAAAATGGTGGATGATGTTCGTCAAAACATCATAGCGGCGTTCACGCATAGGACTTCTATTGTCTTATTATTAAGATTTCTGTGGTTATAACATATTCGATTTTATAGCACGCAATTAATATTGACGGAGGAAGCTTCTAGGAGGATAGTAAAGTCTCCACATATTGCAACAATATTATGCTGTTTATTAAGCTTAACAATAACTTCATCTATATTTTTTTCAAAAGTATCGTATATAGAACATGGGTTCTGTAGAGGTTCACAACAATTAGATGCTTAAACCCAACACATGTTATTTCTACAGTTCGCTCAACATAGAGGCTCACAATATCCTTACGTTCTTTATG
>DWHP01007300.1:0-11017 GCA_018247895.1 Parnassius honrathi
GTTTGGATTAGGTACTCGGCGGATTCGGTCTTTTTTTAGGGTTCGGCCGAGCACCGAGTACTGACGCCCGAGTAGCGAGTACTCGGCCTTAATTACATTCCAGAGAAAAAATGAAAAAAGGTTTTATTATTAATATTATATTAGACATTAAAACGTCAGGGACATGAGGAACAGCAGAAACATTGAGAAAGTATATAAGAATCTTTAATAGAAATTATTATTACTAATATTTAAAGTTTAAGAGCTAGAAAGGAAGATTGTGATGCAAAAACACTAGTTTTTCGGCCCTATTTGGGTCTAGTATACTCCTTTTTCGCTTCATTTACTTAGTCCGCCTCTGAAAAAGCCGTTGACTGTAAACTGAACTGGCGGGTGTTGATAGGTATTGAGCCGCAACTTTTTTTAAAGCCGAGTATTCGGCCGAGTACTCAGCTCAATCTAGGCCGACTGTCTAGGTGACCGAGTACTCGGCGAATCACTACTCGTTCCATGTCTACTACATATACCCAGGCGCCTATGTCCAGTGTGGACTTAGAAATCTTGACAACATTGATGTACCTATATTTTATTTTTAATAGTTCAATGACCGAGATAGCAATTGACCCGGAAAATAATATATCTAGTGCCTGTTGCAGGTTGAAATTCTTGTAACCGTGACTGAAAAATAAGACACCAAAGAGATATACAAAATTGATGATGCATTTTCTTTTGATAATTGAAAACTAAATTTTAAGATGTTTAAGATATAAAGAAAGCTGTCCCACAAATGGGCACAGGCCTCTCATTTCTGAGAGGAAGATGAAACAATATGGCCCCTGCACCGCGCTGCTCCATTGCGTGTTGGCGGCCTTCACACGCGAGGACGACACTGAAAGTTATTAAAACTGGCCACTTGTAAACGATATAATAAAAAAATAAGTTTACATTTTGAAAATGGAGCTCTTCAGCTCTTTGCCAATATTATTGTATATGTTAGGATTTTATTAATTTGTCATTTGATAACGATTTGGCGGCAAATTCACAAATTCGTCATGTCAGCATGAATTTAAGGCCTACATACATTACACGCTCATGCAGGCGTCAATCATTTCCATCAATCATGATTGATTAAAAACGGATGGTGGCTGATAGGCGTACATCACGCGCTCATGCAGGCGCCAATCAATGCATTACATGGTAGGTTATTCGTCAATCACAACCGTGATTGTTGTAAAACCGACAGCCTGCATGAGCGTGTAATGTACGCCTTACGCGAGAAAATTTTCGTGCAATGATTTTTTATGACTTTCGATGTCATTAAGTCAACAAGAAAGTTATGATAGATTTCGATTGGCCTTTCACGATGGCCATCTCCTGTCACTGTTTACAACTGGTTTAATGAGTTTAAACGTGGTCGAACTAATCTCACCGATGATCTGCGTGAGGGACGGCCTTCTACGGCGAGGACTGAAGATAACAGTGTTGTGCGGCGTATGCTAGAAACTGACAAAAGAGTGACTTATCAGCAGATTCGGACCAGCTTGTTGGGCATCGGTATGAGTCAAGTGCATAAAATCCTCAATGAACATTTAGCGGTCAGCAAGTTTTGTGCCCGGTGGATACCTCATAATGTGACAGAGGCCCAAAAACTCCGTCGTCTTGATTGATGTCGTGAAATGGTTTAAAGATTTAACGGAAGTGACTCGAATTCTGTGTTCGACATACTTAAGGGTGACGAAAGCTGGATTTATTGTTATGATCCTGAAACTAAGAGAGTCTGCTGTCTGGATGTTTCCTTCCGAAGAGTTACCAACTAAGGTAAAGAGAGGTCGAAACGTGGGAAAAAAGATGGTGGCCTCGTTCTTCAGAAGGCCGGGTCATTACGCAACAATTGTTTTAGAGGATCGAAAAACAGTTACTGCGAAGTGGTACACTAACAATTGTTTGCCACTTGTCTTGGAAAAAGTTCGGGAGAAATGACTTCGCAGTAGGATCCTCCTTCACCGCGACAACGCCTCGTCGCACACCGCTAAGCAAACAATCGACTACTTGCCGACGTCAGACGTGGAATTACTGGCTCACCCGCCCTATAGCCCCGACCTCGCACCTTGCGATTTTTATTTATATCCGAAAATAAAAGAAAAACTTCGAGGAAAACGTTTTATGGACGCCGAGGAAGCAGCGGCTGCGTTTCAAAATGCCGTCGAAGAGACCCGTAAGGACGAGTGGTCAAAGTGCTTTTCTCTGTGATTCCATCAGATGCAGCGATGTATTGATGTAAATGGACCCTATTTTGAAAAGATATAATAAAACTAATAACTTGCTAGTTTGTTTAGTTTTTGATTTTCTAAGAACTGTCGGTGTCACCCTCATATCTTCAAAATATTTTTATTCCACCGACATGCAGGTTTTCTCAGGATGTTTTCCTTCGGAGAACACGTAGTAAATCAACACTTATAATTATTGCAGTTAAAAATTTCGTTGGTGCCGGCGAGGATCGCACTTTGGTTGCTTGCGCACTTTAAAATTTACGTAGAGCGCTTAGCCGCTGAGCAACCACGTCTCATACACTATTACCACTTGTGGAATGGAAATGATATTCGAAATATATTTAAAAATTATTTTTTCGTTCCTAAATAACGGAGACACTCAAGGCAAGCGTTGGATTGCCTTTGGGCCGACGACTAATCAAGATGGTATTGCAATAACTTTGAACTAAGTGTATTTCGACTTATTCATGCAATACGAAGTCACTTTATGCTGATATTAAAAATCGGTATTCCGCGATTTTCCCAACCTGTTCGATACATTTTCGTGTTACAAATCGTATTCCGGCTGTAGCATAATTCTAACACGTGTAAGATTTCACTACAGTTCTAAACGTAGAACACAATTTTCCCGCATTATTTTTTACAATTCATGACTCAAGTTATTTACGTCGTATTGTTTTCGCACAATTTTATGGTTTTCTCGAAAACGTAAAAGTGTATGTTTGCCCTTAATATATAATTTATTACTGATTATAAGTATATATTCTGATTTAGTCCGGAGGCGGAGTTGTTAGCAGTAATGGTCCACACGTGCCACTATCGCCCACATCGCTGCAAAATTCTATTCAAACAAACGTAAGTACCCAACGTAGAACTTAAGTATAAGTTGTATTAAATACGAAAATAATTTTATAAAATTAACATTGTTTACATTATATGTTTCTGCTTATATACCATTGATTTATATGTAATACCGTATAGTGACGGCGCAAGAGAATCCACTATTCCAAGTCATCCCTTGGGTGCCGTAAGTGGCGATCGAGGTAAACTGAAACAGGAGATGGGTAGTAGCATGTTCCTAATCATTACGATAAATAACTGCGACTTCCAACCGATCCGCCACGTGTGACGACTAGGTATAACAATATCCCCTCTATGAGGTCCGTCAATTTGTAAAAATAATGAACGTGCCTCGCTCCATTTATTCCGATTTATTTCGATTCTTTTGCTTTACAACTGCTATCAACTATATTTTATTGAAATAAAAACTATTATTATTATTATATTATATTCCTTAATAAATATTTGGTACCTAATATTAAGTTTGGTATCTCGTCGCATTAAATTCGTTAATTATGTTGTGCCTCTTATAATTCTGTCAATGGTGTCTGATACTTATTGCAATAATTTGTTATCGGCGAAGCCGGCGGCAGCGGAACTTACTGATTTATCTGTCCCTATACGAAAGTTCAAGACATAGCTAGTGTCGTGGATGGTCAGTGCGCAACATCGCCTCGATTTTGTTCTAGCTGTCGTACAGTGCGAAGTGTGACATTGCGTTGGGTCAACAGAACGTGATGTCGACGTCGGTGCGAGCGGCCGCGCCCACCGGCCCCGCCCCCACACCGTCCGCCATGCACACGTCGCAGACCACGACGGGTAACCATATTATACTATTTTTTTAAATTAAGGCAGCCCTTGAGCCTTATCTAGTGATACTTTTTTTATAGAATAAGGGTGACAAATGAGCACGCAGTCCACCTGATGGTAAGTGGATGCTGTGGCTCATAAACATCTACATTTATCCTTGATTAAGAATCAAAATGCAGAAGCGTTGCCACCCCTGAGGGCTAAGATTGATTGCCTCGTTACCATTAAAAGGGCGGATACCGTTCTCTACACTCACCATACGAAACACAGCAGCAACCATACGTTACAGAGATGTAAGCCGTTCCATGTTCCTCATTTAGATTTTGCTGGACTATGAGATAGAATTGGAGGTTTTTACTATTTATTAACGCTATATCGTCTTAAAGAAGTTTTATAACAATGAAGTGGCGCAGTGGACTGTTAACAAACATATTTAACGACACACGTTTTTTTAAATGTCTACTGTCCATAGAAAACTTCAATATATTAACAAGAAAGAATGCCTCACAACCTGTAATTATATTAGTTTTCAATACTTTTGGAACTGAAACACGTGCTCACTGCTGCTTGGCGATCGAAATAGTAAAGAGGTTGATACCATTCCAGGCGGACACTAGCAGAACCTACCCGTCCTAACACTAGTACCATAAAATAGGCGTTAAAATTAACTCCAGTATTACGTGTTGGATTTAAATAATAGTGGAATAGCCACTTCAAAAATTGTCTAGGTTAAAATAATCATAAGTAGACTTGTTGAGTTACGTCGTAATAAGTATGACATGGCAGTTAATGGCTAATACATATTAAAAGATGAAAAACTAAACCACTCTGTGCATACGTATATATGTTTAATGATATACTCCTTTAATCAATGATTTTTTTATAGAATAAGGGTGACAAATGAGCACACAGTCCACCTGATGGTAAGTGGATATTGGCATTTATCCTCGATTAAGAATCACAACGCAGATACTTTGTCACCTCTGAGGACTAAGACGGAAAGCCTCGTTTCCTGTAAAAAGGGTCTCCGGATCTCTACGCTCTCTATACGAAACACAACAGTATTAATCTGCTATTTTACGCTGGTATTTTGTGAGTGTGGTCCTTCTTCGGTCGACCCGACCCATTCGTGCTACCACTATAATATAGGTACAGTGTAGTTTTACCCCGTAAGAAGTTTAGCATACCTTCAGTTTTAGTCAGTATTGTAAAGGTTTATATTATGAAAAGTATTTCTTCAAATGTCCTCGCCTGTATGCGCTGCTCCCCTAAGGCTAGTACACATACGGAGCTCTTATGACCAACTCATCATCATCATTGCAGCCCTTTACAAGGCGAATGACACAATTTCTTTGTTTGTTCGTTGTGCTATGTTGGGTACTCTGGTTGTGACCGATGAATAACGGAAAATCTGTCCGAAATTGCCAAACCCACTTTAAACAGACAGTGATGCGCAAGTGTTTACTGTATGTGTTGTGTATATTCTTAAAAGGCTAATCTACAGACGACATAAAAGAAAGACGAAGACCCCACAATTTATGTTATCCTCAAAATATAGCAATTTTGTTATTCAAAAATGTATGAAAAGTAATTCTTTGAATGATATATCCTTGTACTAATATAATTTGAAGTAAGCTAATCTTTTATGTCTATGTTTATGTTATGTATATGCACTATGCAGTCGTTGTATTTACGATAAATGAGAGAAACGATGCAATGTAGCACAACTACGGTCAAAACCTGGCAGAGTGACCCGGTTATCTACCAGACAGTCGTTTGTATTGTGATAATTTGAATTGATTCACGACACCTATCATACCACCTACAAGAGAATGGCTAAAAATGGCATTCTATTTAGTCGAAGTATATGAACGTTAAAGAATCTTTTATATTAATACCCATCATCGTTCCGCTATTTATGGTGGTATAGCCACACTGCAGCTATATTATAGTTGTAGCACGAATGGGTCGAGTCGACCGGGGAAGGACCACACTCACAAAATACCAGCGTAAATAGCAGCTTAATACTGTTGTGTTTCGTATGGTGAGTGTAGAGATCCGGAGACCCTTTTTAGTGGAAACGAGGGATTTCATCTTACTCCTCAGGGGTGACAACGCATCTGCGTTTTGATTCTTAATCGAGGATAAGCGTTGATGTCTATGGACCACAGCATCCACTTACCATCAGGTGGACCGTGTGCTCTTTTGTCACCCTTATTCTATTTAAAAAAAAAGTAAGGTGACAAGTAAACAATTTAAGTAAGAGATGGTAGTGAGCACAGCGCTACAAGTTTATATACTTAAATATATCTAATATATCTTTCTCTACCCGCTGAATTCATGGCTGTTTTCAGCAATTGTTTATCACCTTATTTCCTTTTTAATCATCTTATGAACAGATTCCTGCTGATAAAAATTTCTTCCATAATGGAAAAGATAGCAATATAAGTGATCCCAATCACCCGACTTCGTTCCCCGGGTATCATAAAGGTTGGTTATGTCAAATCCCAGGAATATAGCGGTACTTTTCGGTATAATGATCTAGTCTTGCTAATTTCCGGGAACAGGAAAAAGCGAGTTCTGCAATCATCAATCCAATATTTAATTATTAAATCCGTTATTTAAGGCATATCAATAAAACACAGTTGTTTCGTTTATATCATTATTAGTTTAATATTAGTTAGTGGATAAACTAACTTGATTTTCGGTTTCATACATCTCTTTGTTATATCTTACATTCCTTGAGTCTTAACGTCTTTCTCCTCTCCACACATTTGCAACAAATATAATCAGCCCATTCTCACTTCATTTGTATACACGAAACACTATGTCAATTAAGTGCTTAAGTTCTTCATGAGCATGGCAATACGGGTGTTATTGATTTGATTTTGTATTTTAAAAGTTGTAAAAGTGCATTATTATAAAAAAATCGGAAACCTAAAATAAATTTGTGTCGGTGGCTCACGACCAAGGACCAAGTTTTGTGGCACATTTGCATATGTTCAGCTATGGACTTGTAATGATGATGATGATAATGAACGAACGTTTTATTTGTATTTTTGTGTAGTGGTGAGCAAAGGCGCTAGCGACATCCTGGTCAACTCTTCAACGCAGAATCCGCCCTCCGCCGCCCACCGGCTCGTCAACATGACGCAGTGGCCGTAAGTGCATTATTATTATTTCTTTTGTTTTCTATAAGCTGTCGCTATGTCCACAGTGGGAAAATTTTGGTTAATTTTATTTCAAGATTATAAGAAATCGATCAGAATAACAATTTCTTCAAATGTCCCCATCAGCTGCTGCTATATGTTGAATGAGACGTTGACGAGACAAAAATGATGAAGTGGACAACTGCGTAAACAATTAGTTTCTTGCTCATGAATCATACTGCTTAGCGTGCAGAGTATGCGCATACTAAAAATCCTTATTAAATATAAGTTTTATATATTTTTTATAGGATAGGATGATAAACGAGCAACACAGTCCACCTGACGGTAAGATAGACATCTAAATCTATCTATCTAATCTACGAATCAAAATGCAGATGCGTTGTCATCCATGAGGACTTAAGTCGAATGCCTCATTTCCAGTAAAAAGGGTCTCCGGTTCTCTACACTTACCATATGAAACACAGGAGCTTTAAGGAGGATTAAGCTACTATTTTACGCTGGTATTCTGTGAGAGCGTGATCCTTCCCCGGTCGAGCCGATTCATTCGTGCTACAACTATACTATACTGTAAAAAAGTAATATGTTTATAAAGGATATAATATTCGGACTGAATTTTGGGCGCAGGACAGGGTTATAGTGCATAAATGTGTGTGCAAACACGGATGCACTCTCTGTTCTCTCACTTTCATAGTCCTATGAGACGGCAATCCGACACGATCGAAGGGAGATCAGGCGCATAAACGGTATACATAATGTAAATTACTATCGATTAATTCATTTTTATATTATATTACGTTTTACTTCTAAATATATATTCTAATTGTTCACGGTCCGCTGCTATTAACTCCTCTTTTGCCTTAGGGTCCGTCTGAAATGGTATTAGTTTGAAAATTTCTTCGAGCTATATGGACGGCCCCTTGCCTGATCTGCTAGGCTATGTCAGTTACTTGTGTTCTTCCGCGGATATCCTCGTTATTTACTTATATTATCAGGCAAACGAACTCCGAGCGTAGTCCTTTCTATAGCTCTCTGTGACTTGTAAGTTTCCTCTTATGGTTAGTGAAAAACCAAGTTTCAATTCCGTAAATCATCACTGGCAAAATGCACTGCTTGTACACTTTTGGTTTAAAGTTCTGAGGTATATCCAAGGAGAAGGAGGAAGGAGGACAAGAGGTTTTGTCCCAGTTTTCTGAATGTGGCTCAAGCTATGTATGAGGCGTTACATTTTAGTCCTCAGGATTGACAATGCAATGCACCTGTAGATTTCTTTACTTGAAGTTATTAAATCGATGGACCGCAGTGGCCACACATCAACAGGTGAACTGCGAGCTTATTTATAGTGTTCCGTGCCAAATTCAGCGAGACATGACGCTTATTCACTCTGACTAGCAAAATTTAAAATAGCGTCTTTATTAAAAAAATGACACTATGTTTGAATTTTTAATATAAAGCTACGGAAGAAAGTTCGAGTGTGTTCATCTTATAATTGTCAAGAAGAAACTTCTATTTTATCATGCATGTAAATCAGTGCACCTTTTATGATAAGGAAATCAATACATTGAACCTATTTCATATCGATTATCTTTATTCGATCAATCAATTCAATTTTATATACATGCTATAAATGTACATTTAAGATTAAAACCATTTCCTTGAACATATTTAAGCTATAAAGACTATGTAACGGCTCGACATTATGTACATTGTGAGACATGTAAGCTAGTAAAACATATAAATTACTAAAGCAAATTACTGATAATTAGCCAATCAGTGAAATATATTATCTTTCCAGAAATAGACCCTGGCTTGAAGATCTCGGACTATTACAATGTAACACTTTCGGGTTTTGTTGTAATCGCAAAGCCTGGCAGATCCCTCTCATGTTACTTGTTGCTTGTCACTGGCTTGGATTTTTTTTAGTTCAATCTTATCGAGTGTATTGACAAGCTGCTGGAGACTATTTTACTTTGTTACCATTTTCCTCAGTCTGCCAGGGCGTCAAAATGAGATAATTTTTCTATTCATTCTTACGCTCCCACTACCATACGATACGATACGCTGGTTAAATAAATAAACCTGAAGTTTATTAATGCAGGTATAACTTTCTGTTTTTCTCTACTTAAAACTCGAGTGGGCCTGTAATGTGTTACAAATAGTGAATTGTTATATCACATTTAATTTTTTTTAAAGACGAATTTTGCAAAGCTTTTCCCATGGGTGCATGTTCTATTCACAGATTTTATTTCACCAGAAACAACTATGCTTGATTTTTTATTTCATAAAATGTCGCATAGCTCTTCAATATCCATATACTTTAAGTATGCAATTCTTGTATATATATGTAATTAGTTTCTCGGTAAAGACTAACGATGTGGATGAAATTTTGTATTTACTACAGTGCTCTTAAAGAATGGGATTGAAAATAGCGTCGCATCCATTCACCTCTCGCTCGCACGCTGTCGTTGTCTATACTTACCTACAAACGCCGGTAAAGACTGCAAAAAATCTACGTTTCGATATGCGTTTTGCGTAGATACGTTCTATTACTTTAGTCCAACTAGTCATTGGAATCAATGATAGCACAATGCCATAAGCTACAAAAAAGTCAGTCCTTTTTCGCTAATTTATAAGCTACTAAGCCACGCGTTTTAAGAGAGTTATTGTTGATTTTAACTTAATTACACACAAAAAATTTCATCAAAATTGGTCCAGCGTTTTAGAAGGACTTTAGACACATAAATGTATAAAGAAATCTGTTTAATTCCATAAGTACTTCACCCGGGCTCGCCCAAGATTGAGCATTTTTGATATAATTTTGTATAGATAATAATGTAGCGATTATGTTAGTAATTGAAATGAGTAATATCAAAAGCGTATTTAGATAAGATTCGTGACTTATCTATCTAACACGTATCTGAGAGGTGGAACTTACAGTCGTCACAGTCGCGCAGTGAAATATGGAAAGTGACGTTCGTAAGTGTTCAAATGAGGACCAAGTGGAAAATCCAAGCTTATCTTTGACATCATATAAAGATTGCGAGTAATATTTTGCTTTAAATTTTCTATTGTATCTTCTGTATAATTTTAATATACATAATGGTATAGTATACGAGTATAAATAATAAATCAAAAAATTTATTAATTAACACAACATTAATTTTACAAGTAAATAAGTTTTGTAATTGTTGTTGTAATTATAAAACAATTGTAATTATAATTTTTACATTATGGTGAAGAAGTAGACATGCTAAATGTACAGGGAGGTCTTAGTAAGGAGTGCGGGATATTCGATTTTTTACGAGTAGCTAGTATTTTTTCAACAATTATTATGTCTTTGATAATTTATTCAATAAAAAAATTCAATGTAACCATTTGGAAAATAAACTATATAAGTTGTGAAAACTTCACCTGCACGGACAAGGCATTGATGGCCGAAGAATGGTGGAAAATGTATCGAAAAGAGCCGCATTTGTAATCATCCACAGACTTGAGGGATGGACGATGTGTTATGAATAAATGTACTAGGTAGTAATTACTGTTGTAATCGTTATGTAAGCTATATAAAAGTGATTTTACATATAATTTAAGCAGTTGCACTCTAACCTTTGTTCGGTACACAACTTTCTTATAGTTTATAATATTCCGAAGTGTAATTAAATTAGATTTGCAGCAGTAAAAGGTGTCTTTTTTTTAAGAAGGACCCAAGGCGAGCCATCTTAACAGATGTACGCGCTATGCATCCATCGTCCATCAAGCACACATATATCATTCAGCTCTACACTTACTGTTGAATAAGGGCAAACAAAATGTTTGTTACTTAACGCATATTTGAATAGACCCGTATCCGTCGTAGACTTATAAAAATATTATGTTTTTTTTTTTTTATAGAAGAGGGGGCAAACGAGCATGCGGCTCACCTGATGTTAAGTGACTACTGCCGCCCATGAT
>DWHP01007301.1:0-11017 GCA_018247895.1 Parnassius honrathi
CGCTGGTATTCTGTGAGAGCGTGGTCCCTCCCCGGTCGAGCCGACCCATTCGTGCTACAACTATATTTTTAATTTAACTGCAGCATGGCTCTACCACGTATAGAAGAACTGTCACTATAGTCTTAAAACATTTTAGTGTGTAAGCAAAAAGAGGAACTACGATGGAAATTTGCAAGATAAATTGCTATGGACTTATTGGTAGCTAATATTCTACATGCAGTAAAGACACGATATAATATGTCCGTCGATATGTAAATATAATGAAGGACTTGTTTTAACAGTCACTATCTTAAAATTGTTCTGATATATGGCTTAATTTCTTTTTAACAAAACCCCTGTAGACTTCGACTAAAACCTTTACTGAAATAGTGCGCTTTAAGTGCTTTTAATTTACAAACTTTTTATAAAAATACTATTGATTCGCCTCGGCTACGAACGGACGATTATTTGATCACAATCATGTGGCCTGAGGAAATTAGTGATTTGTTTCTTTTGTCTTTAACAGTTTGTGACTTGCTATTTAAGAAAACAGCTATACACATTAAAGTTAACGTGATTACTTACTTATTTTTAAATAATTACCGAGGTTATTTCGTTTATCCACCCTCAGAATCATCATCATTACGGACTTTCATGAGTCCGCTGCTGAATATGGGCTTCATCCAAGGAATGCTAAAAGGCATGGTCCACAGCCACCTGTATCCATCGACTTTCTACATGTCTTACCAGGTCGTCACTCCATCTAGTCAGTGGTCGCCCTACACTTCACCTACTGGTACGGGGCTGTCACTCGAGGACCTTTTCTCTCCATCGGTTATCGGTTCTTCGAGTTATATGGCTGGCCTATTGCCACTTCAGCTTACTAATATATGTAAAGGAATATATCGTCGGCAAACCGATAGTGAGTGATGTACTCCCATTAATGTTAATACCGTATCTTTTCGAATCCAGAAGCTTGTAGAAGTACGAAGAGTTTCGGGAGTATAAAGTCATCCTGTTTCACTCCTATCTACTAGTTAGATAGGATCTGTACTCCGATTCGGTACTCGCATAGCCGTCGTAGCCCTACTGTACAAGCACTGCGATATACCAATACTCAACTTGACACTTCCGAGGGAGTTCTACGACCTACGTACCTAAGACGACTACAGCACCACTCAAATTTCGAAAGAATAAAAGGCTTTCCCATAGTCCATATACGCCAAACATGGTGGCACATTGTACTACTCGATCTTCTGTACAGTTTGCTGCAGAGCATGTATGTGATTTTTTTAAATGTTACCCCCCCCCACTAGGCTTTTCTCCTGTATCATGGAGGCAGTTTACAAACATAAATTGTACAAGGACAAATATCCAGACCCGAAACAATTATTTGTAGGCCATACAAATACTTGTTCCGTGCGGGATTCAAACCCGCGGCCCCCAGCACGGTCACGACTGGAAGTCGTTGAGATTGCGTGCAAGACGATTCTCGAAAACGAAAGGAAATGGATCTGTAGTTCTCTTTAATATCTTTCTTAGCCACAGCACTTCTACTCTACGTCTCCGGAGTAGTGCCACCATGGAGGACAGAATTAAAGAGCTACTGAAGGACATCAAGTGCCGGTTTTCTACCCGCCTTCAGAAACTTCGCTGTAATTCCATCCTCGCTCTGGCACTTGCCGTTTTTAAGATACTGAAGAGCTATTCTAATCTGACTCAGACTGACGTCTGGAATATCATCGGAATAGTGTCGGATAATACTTGCTCTCGAATTATTACTCACTCTTGGGTATGGTTCAAATGATAAAATGTAAAGCTGCCCACAGAACCTCTCAATTTCACTCAAAATATCTGGTGTCTCGGAAACAATGCTGCCACATTCCGTGTGTAGCTTCGATTGGCTCTTTCTAGTAGACAGATCTCTGGCAAATACTTTGGAGCCCTGGTTCAATATTAGTTGTATTGAAGATGCGTAAGTAGCACCAAATGAATTTAGAGATCTGTCTGTTCAGTTGCCTATATGTTGTCAAATCTACTGAAGAATTTAGCTTCATTTCCCATCCAACAGCAATGAGATTAAGAGTGTGATCAGAGAGCGGCGGGTCCTGCAGAACTTAGTTCCGACCGCACGGACAATATTTTATATGAATAGTTAGTTATAGAATAAGAATATGTATTTTTATTTTATCTCAGTGTGGCTGTTTTTGGGTGGATAAATGGTTTAAGATGGAATGTCTCATAGTCCTCAGTTACATTAACACTGTACCCTCCAAACCGTAATGCAGTAAAGAATGCAGACGGCCTCGAACCAGCAAAAAATGAAAGACTGAGTGCTGCGTACATATCAAGTGACGCAAAAACCAAACCAAAACCATACACAATTAATTGTAAGAAGACGCACTCACATGCACACATGCGTCTAAAATTATTTGTTACCAACAAATTGGTTTTAGGTGCAACAGAGATAGGTAAAAATTTAGTACCCATCTTTAAGTACTCCTAGACAAAAATTGCGTTCTACTTAAAAAAATATTTATCTTAATCAAAATATATTATGTGTGTGTAAATATTGCGGCTGATGTTAGTGTAAGTAATAAACATAAGCTTGGCCGGTTAAACTTAGGTTATTCTTAAATTTATTATTGACACTAACATTATTAATTATTATATTCCTGTTATTAAGGTCCGGAAAGGCGAATCCGTTATGGTTCCTGTATGGGCAATTCACCACGATCCCAAGTATTACCCAGACCCGGAGAAGTTCGATCCAGAGCGCTTCTCAGAAGAAAACAAGCACCTAATTAAACCGTTTACCTACATCCCATTCGGTCTGGGAGTCAGAAACTGTCTAGGTGAGTGATTTTTTTACCGCGGGGAAATTCTCATGGTTACTTCATGGGCAACAGAAAGGTTATGCTGGACCCATAGCGGCTGAAACTTTATGGTGGTCACCGTAAGCGTATATAAGGTGTCTCGGGATCTCCGTTCGGTACGCCACCGAGGCCCTTTTCTCGCTTTACTTTATTAAGCCACGCCCCCTGTGCATTCCTACCGCTCAACCCCACCCTCGCAGTTTTATCACGGTGTCTCGGGACCACTTCCTAGTCTCCGTCCTCCTCAGGGGCCACATTAGTAAATACCGTTTCTCGAAGGTGGGTGGTCTTAGTGCCTGCATTGACAATATTCTTCTAGATGATAGAATAAAGAAACCACTGCTATTTCCAATAGATTGCTTAATACCGAAAGATATTTTCCATAGTGGCAACACTTGGCAAGCAAGTTGACAACCATAGTTCTTATTCTTATTACAGAGTTGTGATCAGGAAATTGTTACAACCCATCTTTAACTTTAATTTCTTACTACGCCTTTTGCGGCATCCATTGAAAAGTAAGGTTAGGTAGTAGATGCTCCTATAATGAAAACTGCTTCTCTTTCTGGTGGTCATGAAAAATCTCGGATTTTTTCTCAACTTCGCAAGCTGGGAGTCAAAACCTAGCACACAAAAAGATAGCCTAAGTCTTTTATGAAAAATAGTAAAGGTTCTTTTAAGAAATTCAGTAAGAATTAATTTATAATGAGTTGGACCCGGTGTCGGTGCCATATCCATATTCCGCGGCTCATATTCCTACGGAAAGCGCGCAGACGGCTCTACTGCCTCGAATGGTATTTGAAAATGATATTTTCTCCTGGAGTGGTTTCATTAGTCTCCTTATAACACTCGTGCTGGCTGGGAAGGATATATCGAAATACGGAATAGTTCCATTACGTCTTTTCACAAACGCTCGCTATTTCCGCTACTGGAGGTCAACGTTCTTCTTATAAAGGTATTAAAATTTATTAGCTAAAATGAGCGTGGAAAATAAAATGGTTTTCTCGTGTAGTTTGAAGCCTCCTCTCCTTCCTCTCCCTCCCCTAAATTAATGCACTATCACTACCACCAATATCACAACACTACGAAATGACAATTAACTAGCTGGTCTAACTTGTCCCGCATGGAAAATGAAATAACATCCATAACCTAATACTTACATTGGGTATACTTTTTATTCATCTACGTATATAAACAGAATTGGGGATTTGTCCTGCTTTTATTGAGCAAGGAGGGTTATTTTGGAACAACTTTTTTTTAATTACAGAGAGCAATGCTGGGAGTAATTTAGGCTATATTTCATCAAAAAACTTGAAGATTTTTTTAATATCAAAAAATTGATAAAATAAATAAATGATAAATAAGTAAATCTTGTATATAAATACCGCTTCATTAACGGACCCAACCCAGGCAAAGCCGGGTCGGGTCACTAGTTTTTTAATAAATTATAAGGACTAAAAAACTTCAAATGTTTAAGTTGAAAGGAGCGTGTAAGGCGGCATTATTTAGTTTAGTGCGAGCCACCAATGCTGTACATCTAAATATACCCGTGATGTAAAGCGTGCGCGATAAAATCAAAACTTTGCTGGGTTTAAAGCTCTACTCCCGCTCAGTACAAACAACATAAATGGAAACAAACAGACAAACGATCTCCAACGCTACTGTACTGCAAATGTTGCTTAGACGGCTTGGTAGCGCCATATGTGTACCTCTGATGACGCTAAGTAACAGACGTTTGGATCGTCTTAAACTATTTTTTTGGATATAGATGTTTTTAAGCTGACAATGCTTGAAAAGTATACCACCCGATAGTTAATCGGACTAAGCTTATTAAAAATCCTACGTGTTGTAATCTAATTAGGTGACAGTACTGGCTTGTTATTCGACTTTATAACTATATGTATTCCCAAAGACGAAGGTTCCGTTTGCTTCGAACGCGTGGTGGCAATAAAAAGATGAAACCAAGCATCTGGCTGCCTGCTGGTAAAAGGGAGAGGCAAGAATGAAGTCGGAAAAATATTACGCACACTCACAAAATAACTATAGATATCGTCTGTAGTTATTTGGCGCTGGTGTTTAGGATGGGTAAGATTAAAATAAATGAGATCAATTTCGTGTGATTTACATCGACAAGTTTATGACCATTTAAAGGTCAGTTTGATGGTATTTTATGTTAACGATAGTAAAAATTATTTAACTAAGATCCGCGTAATAAAATAAAGCGTCTTACCATCATGAAAATAATGTGTATTAACCCGCCCTACCTCATTTGCGTACAATATTTCCGTTACCACGTATCCCACTACTGATTGTGACGGGGATAGTGCACGCAATTAATGGAGGACTGAAGGTGCTCTTCATACTAGGGAAGTCACATCATTTTATTTATAACATGCATCTTAACTAATTGATTTAACATCTTTAATATTTCCGCAAAGTAACGCCTGATTCTATTAAGTACATTTCATTGTTTCAGGTTCCAGATTTGCGTTATGCGAGGTGAAAGTAATGCTGTACCAGCTTCTTTTGCATATGGAAATATCTCCGTTCGAGAAAACTTGTGTGCCTGCAAAGCTCAGCACCAATACATTTTTACTTCGCCTAAGAGGGGGGCATTGGCTTAGATTTCGGCCAAGACAGTAGTTAAATACTCAATTGTCATTTATATGAATTATGAATGTTGATATTGTTTTACCTCTTTTAACAAAATCTTATAAGAGTAATTTTTATATATGTTTTTTTTATTATTAGCAATAATTTTAACATTCCTATATCTTTAACCACTACTGGTAAGCTTTCAAATCGAACTTACTATCTTCTGAGTTCACGATTTTTCATCACGAAACTACATTTTTACAGAATAGGATGACAAACGAGCACACATTCCAACTGATGGTAAGTGGATTATGTGGCCCATAGGCATTTATCCTCGATTAAGAATTAAAATGCAAATGCGTTGTCACTAGGGTGGACTAAGATGAAATGACTCGTTTTCAGTAAAATGAGTCTCCGGTTCCTTACACTCACCATACGAAAAACAGTAAAATGGAGCCGCTATTTTACTGTGGTATTCTGTGAGAGCATGGTCCTACCCTGATCGGTAACAACGTTATATAATACGATAAATCCAACATCGTGGGATAGATAGTCGCCCTCCCGGTAGAACACAACTGCAGTTTTTTGTTGTACAATTGCCGGTATCAGAAAGGTGCTGCTGCCTGTTTTCCTCTGTCGCCTTTTACGAAAATCCTGGAAAGGTACGGAGTAATGGATTTTCTTAACCGCCATTTCAAGTAAAACGTGTTTGTATTACCTTAAAATAGTGATTCTGGATATGGATGTCAGCCAGTCAGAGTACCCGATGGTAAATCGACCTTAACTTATTAAAATACCATTCACTCTTGCCTTGAAGACGCCCACATTTTAATCTGATGTAGAAACAAATGCAGGCAAGTTATTTCACCAATGTCCATGAAAACCATTGGATTTGAATGTGTGGTTTGTTGACAAAAAAGAGGTGGATTAACGAGCGTCTGGCTGCCTGATGGTCGAAGGGAAAGGCGTAAATCAAGTCGGGCGAATGGGTACATATCCTTAAATATTTATAAACAATTTGCGCTGGTCCTCGAGACTGGTAGGAATAAATTAAATAAGATTACTTTCATATCGTAACTAATAGAATCAGGTTTTACTTTACGGCAGGCTAAGACACATGTCGTATTAACGACGGTGACAGTATATTTTCCAGTCTTCAAATGTTAGGAGTAGTGGTGCTGGGATTATTGGTGTCAAGGATAATGCATGCGATTGAGGAAAGGCGGGGATGTTCTTCATACTGGGTAAAACACGCCATTTTATTTTATGACGCGGAACTTATCCAATTAATATTCGACATCATTAATACTTTCATATAATTTTCATTGACAAAGTTATAAATATTTGATAGTCGTAAGTAAATATCGTTTTACCTTTTTCAATACAATTTTGTAATGTAAATTTAATAATCGTAAGTATGTATATGTTTTATACATTCCCTTTAACCATTCCAGGTAAGCTTAAAATGCTTGTGTTAGAAGTGTTTTACAACAGTAGTCGAATAGCGAATTTGAACTCTCGACCTTTTCGGTTTATAATCAGATGCCTATCATTAGGTTACTTTGGCTTAAATGAAGATTTATTACGTCACTTCATAAATTCAAAGCAACAGTTATGATTGTAATGGAACTTCATAAATAGATGGAAAGCAATGCCAGGATCTAGAATTAATTTTATCCCAAATACTTGGAGATTTTAAAAAAATTCATGAAATAGTATGGGTTTTCACTATCTTAAATATTAATGGATACTGATCTATACCACAAGACAACACAACACATTAATAGATACTGATCTATTAATGTGATGTATGTAATGAACTTATAATAAAATAGACTAATGACTTTAATTTCATAGAATGTGAGAGACATATGAGTTCACAGACTTCTTGACGGTAAGTGGATATCTGCAATCGAGAATCAAAATGCAGATGAGATAAAATCTTGTACTTAAATAGAAAAGTCTAAACCTAGCAAATTTTAATTATAATGACGCAGTTTTTATAAACAGTTTGTCAACAACCCAATTGTGAGTTTGTTTATCGGTCTAACGAGATGAAAATTATTTTTTTTCTGTGCCAAAACGCAACCTCTTCTTGCCTCGTTTCGCCAGGCGTTATTTATCAAGTTATTCACTAAGAACCAGTAAACACGTCGAGAATGTACCCCCGCTAACGATGTACTTAACTTCGTAAAGTGGTTATTAACAGGATCATTAAAACTGGGGAGAGTTTCACGGTGTGCTCCTCGGACATCTTTTATATAAAAAGGAGCTGTCGTGCTTCCAATTTTTATTTAAAATTACCTACGCTTTTTTGTATTATAATAACAGATATTAGTAGTGTGACGGTGCATTATTATTACTAATAACTAACAATAAATTTCTGTATAAAGCCGTCTAAAATTACTTTAAAGTTAATATTTTAAATAATTAAAAATATTTTAATAAGCATAAAGTTAAAATACATTCATTTCACACATTGATTTTAATAGTATACTAAAGGCTTAATGTTAAAATTATTCATTAAAACTCTGTTAAAATACTCAGAATTTATAATAATAGAAGAACTAGTTGATAATATTATACTAATAAAGATCAAAGGAAATTGGTCAAAATTTTTCTAAGTTATTAAGTGTGTTATTGTAAATAGCAGCGTGTTCTTATATAGATAGAGGGTGCTGTGTAGGGATTGTTTATATAAAGGAGTTGCCGGAGACGTATACCCATGGATGTACATATATTTGGGGTGGTATATATCAGGTGGCCGGCTACAGTTAAGTAGCACTACAGCAATATAGAAAGTGTGGTCTATGAAATAAAGCAAATATGTGGAAGATCTCAAATATGTAAAAGCATTATATTAATGGAAATGGGACATGAAAAGGATTACTACAGTGGCGTGTCTGAGACCGAGGTAAACTTGGACTCGCTAATCAATATTTCATAAGCATATCATCTCAGTGCCGGTGGTTGTAGCGGGTTTGTTGTAGTAATACGGCTTGCTAGTGAACATCGAACACCCATATCGTTTGTGGGCGAAGTCTTAGCGCATAGCGTTATGATACGTCGGCTATCTTTCGGATTGGGTTGAGTGTGTTTGTTAGCACTTTTAAGTGTAGCAAGCATAACAACAAGCATACTCAACTCCATGTCTTAGTGCATTACCGTTACGATACGTGGATTTTTAGCTTCTGTCGTCTTAGTAGCTTGTTACTGTGGTACGTTGATGTTACTTTTAGTTAACAACAATACCAATTTAGTTGCCAAAGTCGATAAGGATCACTTGGGTGTGTTGTCTTGTGGTATTGTATGATGTATTCGCGGGTGTGCTGTGCCTGATTCGATGGAGGGATGTGGGTGGTGATGTTTGCTGGGATTGTGTTGGGGACCTTGGGATGGTGTATGCCCGACCATAATCGTATTGATGCTTGTTGCGGTTTTCATCACTGCATCTCTGCGAAGGTTGTTTGGCGGGTCACTTTTCTCAATGGTGCTCTCAGCGCCTAAGTAGCTTTGTGCAAGTCGGGTCCCTTCATTACGGGGCTGAAGACTGTCTAGCTTCCATGATGATTTATATAAAAACACAATAATATATTTCTGTAAATTTTCCACCTTAGAACGATTGAAGGCAACTAGTTGGTGAGTGAGACAAACATGATCAAAAACTGCATATACTCAACGTCGGTGACACAAACCATTTCTGATGGCAAATTATTACTATTATCTTTTAATTGCTTTTTGGATATATCTGCCGTTGTTATTGGTTAGTGCAGCGTATGTGTCAACCATATGCGTGTGGTAACTGAAGGAAGGATCTGAGAAGAATCTCAAAGCTGTAGCCGAAAGCCGGGCAAGGTGGAAACAAATCCAGAGATGGGCAGCGGCGTCTTTCTAATAACAACTAAAAATAAATAAAAAAACTGTGTTGCCAACCCACTTGCCAAGCGTGGTCACTTTGACAAATATTCCTCCTGTGAGGCAATCTATGGGGAACGCCCATGTTAAGCAGTGGACTTTAGTAGGCAGTGAGTTAATTACTAAAATGATGAATGAATTAATAAAATAACTAATTAATTGATGAATTAATTAATTAATTAATGGATGAATAAATTAATTATTGAATAAAGTGTGTTCAATTACACAATCCTCTCATTGTCTTTAACTTACGGAGCAGAAAAACGATCTTTCAGTCTCGAGTATGTGCGGAAGCATTACGCCTATAACCTGTTTCGAAAGTTTGAGGATACGAAGTTGAAGTGGATTACAATTTAAACGGTTTTAATCTCGCTTTTCTATCGAAGTAATGCGTGTTTAAAATATTTATTTTCGTTTAACATAATATACTGTGCAATTCTACAATGTTACCTATCGTCCACGACTGAAAAATTAAATCAGCGCCCGATCAATTTCATTAGTGCCAGCACCAGATCGAATTTATAATTTGTTTAAATGAAACTAGCTTTTTAGGATTTTATCACATATATTAACTTATTTTACATTCCGTACCTTTTGAGTACTTTGACTCATGAACATGGGTGCTGTAAAGTACTCGAATATAAAATATGTTGATATACTTAATCGATTATATCCGAAAATACTGGTTTCGTTTAAATGTGTAGTATTCGTAAACATAAGACACTATTATTGTTTATTGTCAACTTCTGAATATGCCAAGCGTTTTACACTTACGTAAATTTAAGTAAATGTGACGTAAGAAAACTCGTTTATTTTACGATGATGAGTAGTTACTTCTACATTTCATTTTATACATTTTTGAAAATAAAAATAATTGGACGGCTCCGTGGCGCAGTGGCTTAACAATGAGTTGTTGGGCTGAGTGCCGCGGGTTCGAATTCCGCTAGTAACAAATATTTGTATGGCATACAAATAATTGTTCAGAGTCTAGATGTTTGTTCTTATAAGCTTTGTGTATGTAAACTGCCTCTACAATACAGGAGAATATCCTGCTATAGGAGTCATTTATTGTTAAAGCAAAGAAAAGAAATTGTCACTCATATTCATTCCATCGGCAAGCCAGTTTCGACCGCATTAAGCGCATTGGTGGAAAGCTCTCTGTCAAACCATCTGGCAGTAGAGCTTTTTGGTCTCCCGCCAAAGCAGTCGAGACAAACTTCTGTCGGTTTACACTGCCTCACTGGTAAAACCAGATAGCTTATTGGGGCAAACTCCAAAGGAGGAAACGGATTTATTTGCTTCTATTTTTTCTTCGCGTCTGGACAGTGGTGCAGCCTGTGCCTAAAAAGGTAGCCGTGCCGACGCTGCCAACTATCGGGCAATTTCAATCACCTCGATACTCTGCAAGATTATGGAGCGTATACTGGATGCCCGTTTAATAGCATACCTAGAACAAAATGACCTCCTTAGTGACCGATAGTACGGGTTTCTCTGAAATCGGTCGGCTGGGAACGTTATAGCGTATGCCACATAAGTATGGGGCGAGGCACTCGAGAACAGTGGGGAAGCGACGTGACGTTTACGTGGTAGAGCCATGCTGCAGTTATATTAGAAGTATAGTTGTAGCACGAATGGGTCGGCTCGACCGGGGAGGG
>DWHP01007302.1:0-11017 GCA_018247895.1 Parnassius honrathi
TTTCTCAGAAGGTTTAGAACCCGAAGCCGTAATGTCAGTTTAATAATAAAAAATGTATCATTTTCCATTCTTTATGCATTTTAGGTTTTATTAGTTTTTATTTATTTTTTCGATAACAGTGCGTTACCTTTTAATGTGAGTGATATAATTATAATCGGGGACCAAAACTCTCCCAAATAAAACACCTTACTCCCCCAAAATCCTGCCAAATGATTCTAAATCCAACCCCTTCTTCTATTTTGGTCCATATATATGAAAAGCAGTGTTAACTTTATTAAATAGTTAAAGAAATAACAGTTGTCAAGATTTTTCTCATGAAATTAAAATAATGTTTTTTCTAGGATGGTCCCATGCTCAAGATGAGAGAATTGGTGTCGGTACTGTTGAAGAAGTAACTGTGGACTCAGATCTGGGTGCGTCCCGGGAAGGCTCACGAACAGGTTTGTTTATACAAAAATACAACTACAATATTTAAAATCTAGGGACAAATCAGCTTAATATCAAGTTTTACGATTTGATATCTTTATATAATATAGTGTAATGCTTTTTTAAATATTTAGATGTGGAGTTGCAGAAAACAGCCCAGCACACCCCCCTACGCTAATATATAATGCCAGGGTTTGATTTCTATGTATATAAGCTGTGGCAGCTTAGGGGCTAAGAGCTTGCTGTAAATTTCATAGTATATAATCCCAAATTTATATTTATCTCATCTGTAATAAAATTACATCATCCGTGCTAACACGAAAAAAAATATTTTACTACTATTTTAAGTGCTGATTTATCACATGGTCACCTGTAAAGGAAAACATGTCCGAGAAATAAGAAAAATTTTTTTGAAGATATGAACTTTACCAACACGCATTGGGACAGTGCGGCAGACATTTCCTTGCCCTAAAATCCTCTCAGAAATGGAAAGGAAGCCTGTGCCTAGCTGTGGGACGTATATAGGCTGTAACTTGACCTTTTTTAAATACTTAGTCAGGTCATAAGTTCTGTCAAAAACTTTTTGTAAAATTAATGGTACACTTTTTGATAATTATATAGAAATTATATATGAAATGAAAGGTAATTTACCTTACTATTTTGTTTAGTATAACTTTCTTCTATGTAAAAAAATTTTTCATCCGAAAACAAAATTTCGCGGTAATTTTTCCCCGCTTAACAGCCGTAACAAAGTGCAGTATCTATCCAGCTAAATTTTTTTCAAACGCTCATTCAAAAAATGTCTGGTCTTACGATAAGCTCGTAATCCTAAGTCTTCATTGATCACTATTTTGACCGTGGTTCTGCTTAGACCCATCTGAAGAGCTAAGATTTTTTGCTTACGAACAATTATAATATATATATATTATAATTGTTGAATTCGTGCCTTCACTGCTTTGTTGATCGTGGGTGTCATAACTGTACGAGGTCGGCCGGTCCTCTTCAGTCTTTGACACTTGAATCTTCAGTGAATCGTTTGATAGTGCGCTAAACAAATCGTAGGGTTATTTTTAATTTTTGTAGAATATTGAAAATGGCGCGTATTCACAGCAGTGCAACGTGATAACCACTACTTTGTGTTCTTTCTTCGACCACTCCATATTTGAAAATGAATGAAAACTAATGTTGTTATTATTTTCGGCAAACGCAAACATTTTTTTTTTAATTGGTGAAGTTCATCTAGCCAGTATTTAAAATTTTTAAATAATAAGGTTTTGACAGAATTTATGACCCGACTAAGTATAAATATATAATTTTTCTATTTGTGTGTATGTTATTGAACTCCCAAACAGCTGAACCTCTTCTATCTGGACTGTTGTCGAGATCCAGAAATCAGACGTGCAAACCCGGGGGATCGCTAGTAATATATATACAAGATATATATTTCTTTGTTGTGAAGATTTAATTGCTACACTTGGCTCGTGGCGCAGGCAATGTATTCAATGTTTTGTACCTTAGATGTGCAGTGAAAAAAGTTTGAATGCTAGTTAACAACATGCTTCTACTTAACAAAATTTTGTAAAGTAAATTTTTATAATTCTTAGTATCATAATCTTAACATTGTTTTGAAATTATATTTTTTAAATTATTTATTTATTACTGATGTCAAGCAGCAATGAGTACTGCTGTGTTATGGTCTGAGAGGAATGGGGAGCTAATATGATTACAGGTTATGAGGTATTCCATCTTAGCCCACGGAGGTGATGCATTTGTAGATGATTTATTACAGATTTCATCATACAGAGGAACTCTGAGCGTAGTCCTTTCTAAAACTTGCTGAGTGTGCTTCTTCTTACGGCCAGCAAAATATGACTATGTATTGGTTCTGTTCAACCAACATAACATACTGGTTATACACTTTTATTTTAAGGTGTATTTTTATTGCCCTTCAATAAAGCACGTAAAAGGATTTAAGTTTTATCTATAATTAGTGATAAGATATTGATAAAAAATATTTAAAGGAATATCTTTCAAGGTTTAGTAGAGAGTAGTGTGATTAGTAGAATTCATAACAAATGTTTTAGAAATATGTGATATGTGTATGAAATATGTCAGTAAAAATTATATTTTTAACCATGTCATTTTTGAATGTATGAAATAAAGTAACTTCAAAAAGGCGACAGTATTAAGACTCACTTAAAAATGAACAACTAATGTGAATGGATGAGCTTTAAAATGTACATTTAAAATCGAGGTGCAACATGTTTGTCTTTGGGCTTTAAAAATACAAATTACAATTAAAGTTAGATCACAACTTTATGATAAGTAATTTTATTTTAGTTTGAATTTCACTGTGGAAATTGCTTTACATTTATTTCTGAATGCATTTGTAATACGTTAGAAACATGAAACTGCAAATTTGTATATTAAGTTGAATCCTCTGTAGTGTGCGCAAGGTCCAAGCCCAGCCACTGACCTTTAGCGGTCACTACTACGCGTACTACTAGCGCTTGTAGGCTGCGTCGGGCGCGAGTAGACGTAGCCGTGCGCGCAGCCAGGCCGAGTCGCGTATGTGGTGGCGCGCCCCCTGCCCTGCCCGCGCCCCCTGCCCTGCCTGCGCCCCCCGCTCACTCCACCAGCCGTACCTGCGACCACGTGGCTTGCTTTACTTGCGTAATATATTTCAATCAAAGCTAAAAATCTACGTATACTACTAGACAAGTAATTCAAGACAAGTAATTCAGAATTAAAATTGTGTCACGACTGTGGTTCTCGCGGGGCGCGGCGGGCCGGGTAGCTGGCCCGGTAAATATGCTACGCAAGATGGCAGTAATATTTTCATTTATGATAATGTTTTCGGCAAATATGAAATTAATTTACATGTAAATAACGGCAGCGCTTTCTTGGTCCCATTAAATAAAATCAATGTCGTCTTGTCAAAAACAACGTATGCGGTTCCCAAAATAAAGGACTGGTCTTCCTGATGGCTCGTAGTTGACTAAAAGAGTTACGGAGAATTTACCGTAAGTTTGTGCGTTTAACGTTACTTATGACAGTACCCAATATACATTTAATGCTTAACCCTTAGCGTGAACTTCAGTAATGCCGTACCAATGCCGTGAAACCAATAAATGTACTACCAAATGAAAGCTTAGTTTGATTTAGTATCTGTACCTGATACCAATGCTATTTTACTAATTAAAACTGAACATAAAATTATGACGTAAAATATGTACGAACTCGTGTGCGCTGGTGACTGGGTGTGGATAGAGTTCGCGCGGGCCGCGAGCGAAGCGCTCGCGCACCGTTTGTAGCGCTCGCTCTACAGCCGCCTCGTCGCCCATCTCCTGTACACGCGCGTAGAACTTGTCCGCCAACGGCACCGCTGAGAACGAACGCTTCATTAACATCTGTGTCATCATATTTCAACAGTCCATCCATTTGATTGTGTAAAAAAAGTCTTCAAAAACTAAAGAAAAATAACATAATTTCAACGTAATGTGTAAGGTTTGTTATGTTGAAATAATTCTATTTTCTACGCATAGAATACTATAATACCTACATAATTTTACATAACATATTAGAAGTTATGTAATGTTGAATCGAATTACGCATTTACAGTAAAAAGGGTCTCCAGTTCACTACAATCACCATACGAAACACAGCAGAAGTAAGCTGCTATTTCTCCGGTCGAGCCGACCCATTGGTGCTACAACCACAGTATAGCTGCAGCGTGGCTCTACCACGACAACCTTGAAATGTATATGGGTCCATCCCGTGACGGGACTTTCACTGACAGATAGCGGATGTTATAAGGAATAACTTATGCTACTTTTATTTTGAAGAGAAATATGTATAGAATTAGGGTTCCGCGCAAAGAAAAAACGGTTAAAATCCAATCGTAATAAATTCCACGCGGTAGAAATAAGTTACGTAATGTACAGTGACGCATTAAATTAACTCGTTTTAGTACCTTCTTTAGAGTTTCGCAATGTCTGAGTGAGCCATGACAAAGGTAAATCTTAGTGTTTGTTAAAATTTTACGTGAACATCAGAGATTCGGTTAGAAAACCGACTAATGTTACCGTAGCAAGATATAATAACGCACGCAATGACAGCGGTCTGATAGCGGATAGATTGGAACGCCCCAGCTCGTGCTGGGCGGCAAATCGTAACTTGAAAGAGCACGTTTGGAGAGTCTGCCTCTGAGGTTCTGTCGTATTGGGGACAGCGGCTGGTGTCTCTACACTATGTTCTTCCACTGAATCCATTTTCTTGTCACTTAATTTTCGTCAGTCACTTTCCCAGGGATTATTAGATCGAAGCGTTGTCAAGGTGACAGTAAATTTTTCGATATGAATTGTGTAGTCGTTTTCTACAGAAAACTTGCTTCATTTTATGTTGTCCTAATGTAACTATATTCGTAATGTTACAATATTGTTGACTCTTATTTTTACATGTGTTCATATGCACAGCCTTTTGGTCAATTTGGTTTATTGACAAGGTTTCTTCAAAATGCAAATATTGATCATGTGATTGTGTGTTCCAAACTCTGATATTTTAGTTATGAGTCGTTATAGTTACAGCCTGCCTTGTAGGTGCCACCCTGTTTATTTTTCTTTCACATGGCTAACCGCCAATTGTGTCTTAACCATTCAGGGACATACAACATCACAAAAAGTTTAATCACATCGGTCAATGTCAAACACAGGTACGGAAGAATTATATTACTTACATTTAAAAAAAGAAATTATTAATTTTTACATAAAAAAATGTCTACATATAAAGTATTGTATAAACTCTTCAACTATGAGGGCAATACATCTATAGTCTTGGTTGTTCGTTGTGTTGTTTTGTTTAATTTTGTTCCGGGTCTCTATTGACTTGTAGCCGTTACTGAAATTTTAGTTTATTAGTCTTTTTAGTGTTTTGTTTGTAACAAATATTATAAGCGAGGGAACATGTCTTCAGATGCAGAAGCGGTGCTCCGCGAAGAGGAAGCTATCTCGCCAGACGGGTTGAGCGTAGCGCAGATGCGGGAACTGCGTGAGCGCGCACAGAACTTCACCTTCCAGACCGAAGTTAACCGTATGATGAAGCTCATCATTAACTCTCTGTACAGGAATAAAGAGGTTTGTCGTACAATTTGCTGTCTAAAACGTTAACTGTATACAAACGAAATTTTATAATTGGCTACCAATTTATATTGAGTAGAGTATAATACAATACAATATATTTATTTCAAACATTAACATGTTCCCGTGAGCAACCTCGTCTCTTAATGTTTGTGCTATGGCGCACAACTTTGTATGTATGCATAAAAAACTATAAAGATGTTTTTTTACGTCTCGCGTCGGTATACGCTATGAAAATTGAATGTGTTGCGGCGTTACTTTGATACGCCATAGGAATTCGCCTATAAAATAGACGTCCAAAGATGTTCCGCAGAAATAAATATGACAATCAGAAGACGTCCTATGACGTCGCGCCATTTCAAAATTCTACCAACACGACGTTATAAGACGTTGCTCACGCGAACGTGTTAACACATAATTTAGGGAACTTTCTTTTTTGGCGCGTCCCTGAAATCGGGAGCAAGAAACACCTCTCTGTACTATCTGGTAACCTGGAGTAGAATGATTAAAGAAAATTATCGAATGACACCATGAACTCATTGTCTTCTGTTACAGATATTCTTGCGAGAGTTGATTTCAAACGGATCGGATGCGTTGGACAAGATCCGTCTTCTGTCGCTCACTGACCGCAATGTGTTGGATGTGAACCCGGATCTCAGCATTCGCATCAAAGCAGATCCTGAGAAGCGGCTACTGCACATCATAGACTCTGGTGTGGGCATGACGCGCAATGAACTTGTCAACAATCTCGGAACTATTGCCAAGTCTGGTACTGCTGACTTCCTTTCCAAGATGCAGGATGCTGAGAAGGTATTTTTTCGATCATGATACATGGAAACAAATACCTAAATGATTTAGATTAGATACAAAAAAAATGTATATTAATAGAGTCAGACGTTACTTTATGGAAATCCATTATATTGTTAATGTTAAAAATTAATTACCTAGCTATGATCGGCATAGTAAAATAAAATGATGTGTCCTACCTACATTAAAGAGCACCTCCCACCCTCCCTCAGTTGCATGCATAATTCCCGTTCACACTTATCCCAAAACCATTATTCTTAAGCTCCCACAGACCCACCCGAGGATATTTGTTTTTTTTTATAGAAGAGGGGCCAAACGAGCACACGGTTCACCTGATATTAAATGACTGCCGCCGCCGCCCATGTACATCCGCAACATCAGGGGAATTCCAGGTGCGTTGCCGGCCCTTTGGAAAGGAGTAAGGTCTTTTCTTGAAGGTCCCCAGGTCGTATCAGTCCGGAAAAATAGGATGCCTCGTTTAGAGGCGGAACGTGTTTTATTATCGACGGCGGTGTCTTTCCTAGTGTAGGTGTGCTGGAGTTAGTGTTGTGGGAGGGCAGGAATATCATTTCAAAATAGGTAAATCACATTTTATTTTATTATGTGGGTCATAGCTAATTAATTTTTATTATTTAAAAACTAATGCATGTTGTTACTGAACATTAAAATTTACACTTCTATGATTATAAGCCAGTTTAGCTAATTAGCATGCAAATAATTTATCTGGATAAAGTTTATACAATTAATAAAAATATTTTTTGCATATATTATATTAAATAGTAATAATTATATTAAAATACAAAAAAAATTGTAATTGTGATAAGTGAACTTACTATAAATAAGTCTAAAGTTTAATTTATGGTACCTTAATCTATTGCATGATTGTGAGTTGTACGTACTTTTTTCAAAAAAAAATGTCCTGCACCGTTTCTTGATGGTTCTTCCCAGGACAGAGGTGTTTTCTAAACCAGTGGTAAAGTTACAAAAAAAATGACTCAATAAGAATTATTTGTAATCCGCATTAAATAAAGAAATATTGTATTCTATTATATTATATTAGTGCCGGCACGGATTGAACCTAGAGAAAGTGGAAAACCATTGAGCAATCTCAGGTAATTGGTTATAGTCTGTAGTTTTAAAAGTGCCAGTATTATTTATTGCTGTGTTTTCCATTTTGAATATTTATCTGTAGCTTCACATACACCGGACATTAGGAGCATTACAATAAAAATAAAGTTAGAAAAAGTTTCTGTTAAAAACTAAAAACAGATGGTGAATGAATGCTGTATATAAAAAATGAAAGTTTCTTCATTACCTTCATTAACTAAGCAAAACACGATGTAGCAATACAAAGGATATAGACAGTCATGGACAAATTTAGAAGAACGTAAAAAAAGAGGTTTACTTTGTCCTGTTATAAAGTTTTTGCTGCTAAACAATTGTGTGGTGGCTTGTTGCAGACGAACGCGCAGGAAATGAACGATATGATCGGTCAGTTTGGCGTGGGGTTCTACTCAGCGTTCCTGGTGGCGGACAAGGTGACGGTGGTGTCGAAGCACAACAACGACTCGCAGCACGTGTGGGAGTCTGATGCCAGTTCGTTCAGCGTGGCCGAGGATCCGCGCGGGGACACGCTCAAGCGAGGCACGCACATCACGTGAGTGTACCGCCTTACTGCCTTACTGCCTTGTGCAATCACCACGCCCCTACATCTGCACCTGACCAAGCAAATATATTTGGGCTTCAAATGGCAACTTTGTTTATACATTATGGGTGATAAACAAACACACACTACCTCATGGTAAGTGGATACTGTCGCCCATGGACATCTACATTTTTTTATTTATTATTTATTTATATAATTATCTTTACAGGTTTATCACCCAATGCCATAATGTAGACGAATATTCTTGCATACTACAACTACACTGCTACAAACTAAATAAGTTTAATCATAAATGTGTACTTATTGCTATTACAAACACCATGTCTGTCACAGTAGGGACCATAACTTATTTCAAAGAGAGCTCTCTCACTATGAACTCACCCAGAGTACAACAGAACAGATCTATGTCTTCTGCTATACGGTTAAGGGCACAGAGAGTCCCGCATATAACTAGCAGAAAAGGTTAGTAACTGGGGAGTAAACTCCTACACCTGCCAGTTTTGTGAGCAGTATGTCATTATCCAGTATGTCGAAAGCTTTTTTGTAACCAAAGAAAGCTACATCTGCCCATCCTCCACCATCCACTTCAGGTGTAATATAATTTATGGAACTAATTAGGTTGCTGATGGTGCTCCTGTCGGGTCTAAAACCGTGTTGCTCATCTGAAAGCTGTACATTAACCTGCGAGAGGATGCCCTCGTGTACTGCAGCCTCCAGTACTGTAGCTGGTGTCGAAAGTACAGCAACCAGCCCATGTTGATCCATGTTTAATGCTGACTTTCCTTTGGGGAATGGGACGACCTTAGTTGTTTTCCATCTTTGTGTAAACACTGCCTCCGCCCCGATGCACTGATTAAAGATATAGAGAAGTGGCTTACAAAGTACTAGTTAGCAGTCTTTGAAAGTGCAGGGTGGTATGCTATCGGGTCCTATAGATTTTTTGGCTTGAGTTTTTGCTGAGTGTAAAGTATTTCATTAAGCTTTAGTTGTTCTAAGTGTACTCTAACCGACTCATTCTCACCACCAGCCTGTTTCACTACCGCCTCAACGTCCAGCTTAGGCATCTTAGGGCTAAATACCGAATAAAAATACTGCGCAAACTTAGTAGCACACTGCTCATTAATAAGTACTTTATCATCTTTTAAAATCTTGCGTGGACTTCTGTTTTCTTATTTTTGGGTTAATGTAAGCCCAAAACGCCTTTGGATTTTCCTGGAATGCACTGCATTCGGTCTTTCTAATTTTTGTACATGGAGTTTGTTACATGAATCATTCGTCCTACACTTATCAAACGCTTCATAATTGGCCCCGGATTTGCTATCCTTAAATTGCCTATGGCGCCTAGCCTTTAATTGTATATCTATCGTGTACCATTCGGGGAAACTGTAAACAGTTTATTTATTTTCAAGAAAGTTACATGTACTATAATTGAGACATATACCCAGTAAGTAATTAATAATATTTGTGTTGGGGCTAAAGTCTAACGTGTAAAAGGACTAAAGTTAGTCATCTATAAACTTGTTTAAAACCTTATAAAAGTGATCTAGAGTACTATTTACAACTACATTTATAACGTATATTGAATAAAACTGTTACTTATGGATTTTATCGCATTTAATTACTACTTTAACTTATTTTTATTGTTATCCTGACATTTCGGGTGCTGTAAAGCACGTAATAATAGTTTTATTCAATATGTTGTGTTCGCGTAAATTTAAGGAATAATTAAACTAACGTATATATTGGCGTCCAGTCTATAGCCGCTATAAAGGAGTACATGAAGGTAAAGTTTGGTTTATAAAATTTGCATCCAGTGTGTGTGTGGGTGCCCACCTCATCTATATATATATCTCGGTATCTATATTAAGAGCCTTCTTACATTTCGGCGTTACGCAAATTTAGATATTTTACGCTTGGAGCGGGCGACGACCTACGCGAGCGATACTTTATAATATCTATTCACTCGCTCGCACTATGATACTGTGAGTATATCGACTAAACGATCTTGATCTTCCATTATACAAGTTTTCTTAGGATGGAGTACAGTGGATGGAAATGTTTGGTGTGTCATTTTTATGTCATCTAATTAATTTATTATAATCCATTTGATAAATTTTTCATTATTTATGAATCTTAGGATTGAAATAAGTACACATAGATATGTTAATTGTTTCACAGTAATCGATTGTTAACCGATGTTGGTTAACAATAATCGATTATATCTACTAACGTTTCGTGGTATAAATAAATATATAGTAGAGATGGGCCGAATATTCGTTTTATATTCGGTATTCGGCATATTCGGAAGCTTTACCGAATATTCGTATTCGGCCAAATATTCGGCTAAATCACCGAATATTCGTTAAAGTAGCACTTTAAAGTGTCCACTGAATTGAAATGTACGAATTGAGTGATCCCATGTCTTTCATAATTTTGCTGTTGAAAGTATATTTTATTTATGGGTTAAATCTTCTTGTATAGCGTTATGTATTTGAGACACTGTAGATTTATTTCCAATAATGTGAATTATAGCAAATAGAAAGCTTGATAGTTATTTTTGGAATCAAACTAAGAAACGTTACATTACATTAGTACATTTCACTTTACAGTTTCTATTTTGTGATCCTGCCGAATAATGTTCGGACGAATATTTTTTTTTATCAAAAAATTATTTGTTTTACCAAACTTTCTGTCATTCGGCCCATCTCTAATAAATAGTACAGTTGCAACTTGTTTCAATATATAAAATAACCAACTGTAACTAATATTTTTTAATAGATACTTACATTAAATTACCATATTTTTTTATTATAAAAATATTTGCCGCAACGGCATTGACCGAGCTTTTCTCGAGTCAATAATTTCAGGCAGTACACAGGTTGTATAAAACGCTTGTAACTTGGCTAGCATATTCAAGATCCAAAATTTGTCGTCTTTGTAGATTTTAGTACTTTTACTGCATAATCTAGGCCAGTCCATATGG
>DWHP01007303.1:0-11016 GCA_018247895.1 Parnassius honrathi
ACGCCTACAAAACGGCCATTTTGGAGACCCCAACTTCCGAATGGTATGGTTGCTTCAATGATTGGTTCCATCGTATGGAAAAATGTGTCAAATTTCGCGCACTTCCTTGATTCCCGAAATTTTCAGTGCCGCCCTCTTAGTATGAGAACCGAGCCATTAAGCGTGTTGGGCGTTGAAACTTGTGTGTTTAGTTACTGTATGAAATTCTGTTTCATTTTCGCCAACGAAATAATCGGCTGTCAATTGTCATATGCAACGTTTCACGTTTATGTGACATCACATAAATTGAATATACTGTCTTAATAAGTTTTACTTCAGAAAGTACGCTTAGGCAATGATGGGATGCTTGGATAGGCGGGGGCCCGTAGCAATTGCTACTCTCGCTACGTAGCTAATCCGGCACTGCTGTTGCTACATCCTAGGGCGTTTTAACGGTCCATGCAGTTTCCAACTAGCTTCGAGTTCACTAAGTTTGACCTCAGCGCTAGCAGTGTTGCTTGACTATCAGTTTACATAAATTATATGGTTGATGTAGTATTTCTGCAGATTGATTTGGAAGATAGAGGTAAATCTACCCAATTTCATAATAAGTTTGAATTTGGGGTGTTCCCCGTAAATCACAAAGCCTACGTCAAGGCCAATTTTAGACCCATCGGTGTATCATTTGAGGCTACCGACCTCATAGATAACCCGTCCATTCAGCCAGTGTTCTCTGGAGGGTGCCATTATAATATACTTTTTATCAAGTGTGTATGTAGTGGACGCATGATATCTGAGATCATGCATAATACCGGTGTTTCCTTAATTGAGTCAAGCATGGATCTCGTATGTAGGAGAGCAAGCTCAAACCGTCTTGGGCGTTAATCCTATACAAACTAGCCTTCGCCTCCTTGTCTAGATAAAGATCAAGGGGTCAGCTCTACTTAACAGGTGTTCACAGAATGTTCTCAGCAACGGTGCAGACTCGAAAATTAAGCCGGGACCGAAGATGAATGTTAGGCTGTGAATAATTGAAACCTTAGCATTTTAAATCCAAAAATTATATTTTTAAATAAAACGTTTTTTTTGTGAAAAATATTTTAATTATTACCTCTGCCAGACCAGCTTAAGTTTAAGTTTCACATTGTTTTACTACATTTAACATTTATATATAAAATAATGAGGTATAAATAAACAGTCAATGTGAATTTACTTAATTTTACAAATCAAACAACAAGTTCATTGATAATTTGGCCGCAGTCCGCTGCCATAGACACACTATATACAGACAGACCATTAGGAATACTTATGTATTTAAGAATTATCGTCACGTACTGTGACGGAGCGGCTCATAGCCTCACTGCACGTGCTACGTTGCAACGCGACGATGCATGGTCAAGACGCCACCGCTTACAATTTGAGATCACAAATTTATTGCGTAAGCGCAGTGCAACATAGCAGACAGAGCAGTCAATTTACGACACTAAAATCCGAAAAACATTTAGACCTTCTAGTGCACTTTGTCAGTTACTAACATATTTTTATCCAAAATATATCCGTGTCGACAGAAACGTCTTGTATTTACTAAGTGCTATAGCATTGTTTTAGCACGGCACTGCTTGTCTTAATATGATAAATTAAATTAATAATTTTTTGAAATACATACTCCCAATAAAAGAACTTCTATATTAGTGCTGACATATCATGTGATGATGACATCATCATCATTATCACAGACCATAACAAGACCACTGCTGCTGCTGAGCCACCTGCATCCATCGACTGGCTGCATATTTCCCCAAGTTATTACCCATCTGGTGGAAGGTCACTTAACACAGCGCTTGCCAGTAGGAGACAGCCACTCAATGATAATACATTTAAGGTTTCTACTTTTAAAACATTGTGTCATCATGCACAACTTAGCGTTCACAATTTTATAAATCGCGTACCATATACACAGAGCGAACCTAAGAAATTAATACAATAGATCTATATGTACATTTTACGTTAATAAATGGACGGCATCAAAATTTGTGGTAAAATTATGATAAAGGGATTACCGAGTTCTATGTACTAAGAACTCTTCGCCAAAGGGTAATTTTCTTTATTTACACCGTGTGGTGGCGGCATACGAATATCCACTAGCCCACAGTACCCCGTGGGTGTTGTGAGAGGCGACAGAGGAAAACGAATCAGGAGATTGGCAGCAGCGTATTCCTAATAACGACTAAAAATACGAAACTACAGTTGCCAACCCGTCTGCCAGGCGTGCGGGTAGAGGAGGCCCACGTTCAGCACTCGACTTTCACAGGTTGTACTAGTAACGTCTAACGTCTAGTTTTGTTTTGTATTGTTTCTATCACAATAAAAATAAAATATATATGTAGGTAGTGAAATATTTTGAACTTAACTAAACATGTAAATACACAACAATTTCAAGTTAGACTTTTAGCTTTTTTATTTTTATTTAAAATGAGCTTCTTTTGACCTTCACCCGACTCGAGGGCAAACATGAGGTCTATGATTGAGTGAGTTTGCCCAGGGAAGCCTGTTAACACGCACGTTGAAGAGGTTAAAGTTATACGCACTAATGTTATATGGACACGGAAAAACAGACGCCGGCAGGGCATTCCACTCCTTGGTTGTGCGCATTAGAAAGATGACTTACGGTGCTTAGTGAGAATATTTGAAATAACCAAGTGTGGATGGTAGCCTGCAATACATCTAGTACTCTGATAAAAGTATGGAGACGGCGATATGAGCTTGTGAAGCTCATGGGCATACTCTCCGAAATACAATCTGTAGAAGACCGACAAACGAACATCTTGCGGCACGGCGGTAAGCTAAGCTGTGAAGCTTAGTTTCTACCAGCTTTTTGTCGCCGGTAACTCTCGGCTCTGCGTTGTACTGAGTCGAGTGCGGCGACTTGATACTTTGCAGAGCTATCCCAAAGGTGACTACAATACTGCATGTATATTCAGACTTGAGCTTTATATAAAGTTAGAAGCTGACTAGGCGTGAAGTGTAGCTTCACCTCGTTTAAAATACATAGTTTATTGGCCGCAGTTTGTGCTTTCGACTCACTGTTAGCGCCAAAGTAGAGGTTAGCACTCAACTGTACGTCGATAATGCTCGAGATGATCAGTAACCTCCACAGGTGCACCCCGGCAAGTAGTCTAATAAACGGACTCCGTTTTGCGAAGAACAAACAGACCTGCGTTTTAGCGGCATTGAAACGACTAGATTGTTTTCACCCCATTGAGAGACAAGATTAAGGTCGCATTTATCCGCTCCAGCATGGCCTCTTTTAGTGAACGTATTACTGCCCCAGTCTTTGGCATTGGACATAAATATCTCTGTGACTGTACTGTCCTCTACATACCCACCAATATTTGGTAGTAAGTTATTGATGAGGAAAAGAGTCAAAAAGAGAACAGATCCCTGGGAATCTACGGCATTAATTTGAATTAGGTTACAAGAGCAGCCATCTATGACCACCCCGATTATCGTTCACTCCGAAAGTCAGATATCCAGTAGCAAAATTCGGCGGTGATGCCGTAATCTTACTCAGCAGACTTGCGTGCCAAACCCTGACAAATGCCTTCGAGATATCGAGTGAAACTGCGAGAGCTTCACCGTTCTTCTCGATAGCCTCGCTCCAGAAGTGCATGCAAGAAGATCCCCCAGTGGACCGTCTCCGGCGTAAGCCATATTTAGAGTCACTGAGGAGGTTTTTTGGTTTAAGGTATGTCAGCAGCTTACTGTTCCCTTACTATATAATATATCCTTTCCATTACTTTACGGAGTATGGAAGTGATGGCAATTGGTCGATAATTACAGGAATCGGTACGGACTACCCTCCTTGGCTGCTGGTTGCAGTTTGACATTTGACAAGTTTCCATGATTTTGGCACCGTTCAAGTTTTAAGAGAGAGGCTGTACAGGCGCGTCAAGACAGGAGACAACTCAGGTGCATAATGCTTTAGTACCCGTGCCAGAGTACCATCAGGTCTACTGGCCTTGTTCACGCCTAGGTTTTGCAGTCTTTCGTGTGGACAGTGACCTTCGGCATCGAAGAATGACAGCGAGGTAGGGTTAGCGGTTGTTTACAGCCAGCATCTAGACGAGAGTCGCTCGCAAACAGGGATGCAAATAAATTTGTTTTCTCAGTCGTAAAGTGAGTCAGTGTTCCATTAGGTTTTTGCATGGGTGGCGCAATTCGGGACGACAAAAGTTGGATTCGACAGCCTTTGACAGGGACCGAAATTTCTTACCAACAGGAGGGCAAGATGCAAGTCTGGCCTCTATACGACCGACATGGTCAAATCCTACCCTGCGGAGAACCCGTTAGCAGGGCTTGGCCGCAGAATTAACAGCTCTTCTTTGCGCGAAACCTCGAAGCCCTAACTTTGCGATCGCGAGTTAGAGTCCAGATCTGGTAGGCGGATTCTTTGCGCACAAGCACAGTCCGCATTACACCAGGGCCGAACCTTTTGACCGTGTCATATCCGCAATCGCATCGGCAGTGCAGGGGTTCATCCGAAGAGAAGCACGCTTGCTGCCACGGACAGGATGCAAAAAGTGGCCACTTTCATCCCGGTCTGCTGACTCGTATCGCCATACTCTTCTCGTGCCCGCTAGACAGTCATCCGGAGCACAGATGGTCGATACGGATTTTACCAGACAGTGATTGGATGATCCCATCGGAGTTGAGACCGATACTGAGTGCGTTTCAGGGTCTGTTGTCAGCAGAAGGTTCAAGCAATTTGGTGTACGTCCGTCTACGTCTGGTACCCGTGTCGCTCCTTAAACCAGTCGAGTGAGATCTAGCGATAACGCAAGTTTGCGCGTCCATCTCCCAGCAAGGTCGGTTTTCTAGTAAGGGAACAGCCACTCTTTGTGGTGGGCGTCAAGCTCCCCGAGAAAAACTAGCTCCGCAGACGGATATCGTGGTTCTTTATCTGCCATCTCTGTCAGGTGTTCAATGAGCTTGGTCGTCTCTAGGTCTCCGCTGTGCGATCGATAGAGACAAGCATAGGGGGTTGTCTCTACACCGGTGCCCACCAAAAGTCACATTGCAGAAGACCCTGAAATCTGAAAGCAACGGAAAAGGCGACAGCAAATGTCATCGCAGACATATACACGCATACTCCAGCGCGCTGTTTGAATCATGTTCAAGCGTGTGATGGGTAGTAGAGGTGCGCCACATTAGACGGAGTTGCTATATCTGCATCTCCGTTAAGAAGAATAGGTGCGGTGGTTTGGATCTCGGTTAGTGTGCAACCCTCAGATGTTTTAGAGGCGCACTTTAAGCAGGATGAAGTGCCGCCGTTAAAAAACCTTTTTAAAAAAACTCATTTTGATTCGGTGTTTGGGTAACGAAACAGTTGCGAAATCGAGGCACCGCTCAATATACCAACCGAAGACTCAAGAGCTTGGCCAGCCTATGGGGAACTCATTCGGAGACCGCGGGGATACCCAGCACCCCCCCCCCCCAGAATTGGCCACCGGGTCCGCCCATCCAGTTGTCAACTGGCACGGTGTAGCATTTCAGTATTTATCGTGGGTTGGCGGGGCAGCTTTCGCATGTGGTTAACGCGCTACTAGGACTCCAAACTACCTGCAGTCAGCCAACGGCAAGACCGTGCCTCGGATTCCCCTACCCTCCTGAATGAGTTACCCGGCACGGCTTTGCTCAGAAGTCCAGACTAGTCTTGGGCTGCGCAACTGATGGCCTTTCTGTCCCCCAAAGGCACTGATTCTCCCGCTCACAGACGGAACGTAGTGAGCTGCTTCGCGCAGACTCCAACGGGAGGGTGGCAGCAAGCCAGGCGGCCCTTGCGAGCCCGGCCACCGCAGTGGGATCTTCAGCCGCCACCGCACGCTAAAGTAGCCAGTGGTGCCGTTGCCCGGCGCGGGCCGCCCCCTGCTAGCTTCATTTTAAGTGCATAGTCATATTACAAAATACATTATTACATATCATATTTGTCTTGCCACATTCTATAAAGTTACGTATATTGTTAAAGTGCACTGAAGAGGCTGAGCTCTCGGTAATGTACAAAAATATGAAGATATGGTACCCTGCCCACAATGTTACTCACAGAAAAAGTAAATTTAAGATGGCGGCTTTATAACTTGAAACAAGGATTTACCTGATATGTTTGTTGATTAGTGAGTCAATTTCTAAATTATTTACAATCAAAATATAGCACGGGCGTTAGGTATGAAGTCTAGTATTACTATAAATTTCACCCAATTTTTTAGATTATCTTCAACCGCGGCTTAGGTCATTTATTAGGACTATGTTCTATTCTAATATGACAAAGTATTATAACTTTTACTTTTCGACTAGATTTTTTTATAGAATAAGGGTGACAAACGAGCACACAGTCCACCTGGTGGTAAGTGGATGCTGCGGACAAAAGACATCTACATGTATTCTCAATTAAAAAGCAAAATGAAGATGCGTTGTCACCCATGAGGACTAAAATGGAAAGCCTAATTTCCAGTAAAAAGGTGCTCTTGTTCTTTACACTCGTCATACAAAACAGCAGCATTAGGGTGCTATTTCGCTGGCGTTCTGCGAGAGTCCAGTTGCAACCGAGCCGAACCAAACCATTCGTGCTGCAACCATAATATAGCTATTTTTCTAAAATTTCCAATAGTAGCCTCAAAAACACCGACGGAATGAAATAATGAATACGGTGATAGGGTGATCGCAATTACAAGCTATATATAATTATTAGTGCATAAAGCCGCCATTTTATATAACAACCATCAAATATTATTTATTGTAAATTCTTAACTATTTACAGTGCCTACATAGGCTAAACTATTACATACCTAAGTTGGAGGCAAACTGGTCCCTTTTACGCAATATATGTAACGCATTATGATATCTAGACTTGATTTTGTATAAAAAGCTATACAATAGAAACACGCTTATCGTAGGCATTGCAATCACACGCGTCTGACGCAACGTCGATCTGCGACGTCTAGATCGGTGTAGATAGGGAAGCGATGTAAGGGGTAGGGTGAACCGGTGTCCGCAGAACTTCCGCGTGGCGTGCAGTCGCAGCACGTCATAAACAAACACACTTTGCACCGTGCACGCGTTACGCTGGCAAAATTCGAAATGAACAGCTCGTCGATTTAGTAAAGCGATACGAATATATTTACATTACATTCGTAACACATCACGATGCTAAATTACAGCAATTGTTGTATATACCTAGTGGGTGTGAGTATGAGTGGGAGTGAAATTTAAAAAAGTAGTTATCTTAACATGAAACATAATTTTATAAATGTCGCGGAAATAACACATTGAATTCGACATATTTATGAATTTGTTTGCATTATAAAATATAAATTTTAACAGAATTACAACCTAAACGTTTTCTTTGTGGCGTGGATATATTCGTTATTAACATCGGACTAAGTAAACCATTCTCAAACTAACTCTCACAATCAGAAAACATGGTATAAATTTATACTCGTGCGTCCGCTAAGAAGTGACAAGTGTCTGACGCCAATTATGCGTTGGATACTAGCCAAAATGTGTACGCCAACATGGGAGCGTTGCATCGCATACGTTGCGTACATGGGATCAGTGAGTTTCTCCTCTTATACTTGCGTATACAAAACATACACTCACTATTTACAAAGGTTATTCAACATCTGATGCATACATTATTCAAAAATACAAAAAATATATTTGGCCTCAATAAATTTTCTAAATAAAATAAATTCTAAATAAAATTATCTTCTCCAAATTAATATTTTCAATAATACTAGTTTATTGTACATTATTACGATAATCAGTGAACTTATTGACTATTATTTTCTATTTAAGATTGATATATTACATTAGATATTTCACACAATTTTCCTACAAAAAGATATTGATAATAATAATTGTCAAATGAGACCAGCTTAAATATAAAATGCAGGTGATTGTGCGCACCGTACTAGACATTATTATTATATAAATAAATCCTACCATTTCAAACAAACTTTTGGTACACCTAGTCAAGAACTCTTAAACAAAGGAAAGAGTTAAATACTATGCTTTCAAGTGTTTGGACCGATATTAGACTAATGCTAAGGATACTCGACTGGACTTACAAGCCTGTAAGACTGAGTGTCATATTCAAATTGCTTGTTTAATGAGATATGTTCCAAAGAGACGTTTTTCAGATATAGCATACAACACATAATATAAAAAAGCAGCAATGTGAAATACATCAACGAAACCAAGTGTTAGTTACATCTTACATAAGTAAAAAAAGAACGAAACTGCAAAATTTACTGCTTCTAGTGGAGTGTTTATGACAGCGTCAATGAAACCATTTTCTAGTTTGTTCCATTGTCACATATACAATCGATGTAACAGATAGTTACTTGTATTCAAATATTTCCATTATTGGCATTACAAATATGGCAGAAAACATAATAATTCTGATTAAGTAGTAGTTTATTTTATTTTTAATGTGTCACTGGTAATTTATCATACGACGGAATAGTTTCAAATTAAATAATTAGGATTATGGTTACCACTGATGTACTAAATTTATATTAGCCAAGATAGCCTGCTCCTGCCAACACAAACAATACTTTCTTTTATATAGAATAGGGGTGACAAATGCGCACAGTCCACCTGATGATAAGTGGATATTGTGGCCTGTAGCCATCTATCTACATTTATTATCCTCGATTAACAATTAAAAGGCAGATGCATTGTGACCCCGGAGGACTAAGGTAGCATAGGAATAGGAATACGTAATTTCAAAGTATGGGCAATATTTTTTATAATAAAAGAAAGTGTTTCAGAAACACCTCATGAAAGGTAACTACAGTAGGTACATGGAATGGTTGGATCCGATTCTTGAATTAAGACACACCATGATACTGTACAGTGAGCACATCTTTCTCGAGCACAATGTTTATAGTGATGGATCCGATTCTTGAATTAAGATACTGAGGCACATAACACTGCACTTTGAGCACATCTTTCTCGAGCACAATTTGAAGCTCGGTTGCAGTGTTTACAGCAAGTTTCACCGCAGAAGGTTTTCGTCTGCGTCTGCGAGTGCTCGGTACAGGCGCTCGTCTGTGGACAGCACTCGCACCGAGAATGAGTTCAGAGTCAACGGGGGCCCCTGCACCACCTCCACGTTGCCAGCGTTGGCCTGTCAAATGGAATCACTCATTAAAAAAAACTGTTAGTCGTAAGACTGCACGCCAGAAGTGAATACTTCTTAACTTCACAGACTTGTAAACATTGTTTTTGTATACCCGTATCTGAGCGTCACGGTCAGACGAGTGTAATGCACTTTCCCTATCACAAAAGTGCCCTTTCAATGGAGACTAGCCATCTCTCACTCTGTGCAGGGCAGGACAGGACATTACGGACAATTGTACGAGAAAGCGTAAGTGCGTTTTCAACTAGACGACTTTTTTTATCGTCTGGAAAAAAAGGGTGTAACAGGAGAACGAATATTTTACATTGATATTTTACATTTTCTTTCCTTTCCATGAACATATTATAAAATTGATCTATCAACAAATACTACTTTGGAACTAAATAATTAAATCAATAAAACTGTTGAAATTGAAATCATACGCTCCCTACTCTACGAGCGGCAATAAAACAATGAATTTGTAACGCCCTCACCGCACCCGCCGCAGCGCAGGTCTGTGAAAGGACTTAGACGGTGCGACGAGTCGATATCTACCCGCGTTCGAATTTACAACGTGCACAATGAGCACCGGTGGAGTTTCCAAAATCCACACAAAATCAAAGAACATGCATGTTTATCAAGCTTACTTCTGTCACGGTGCAGCCGTGAACTGGCCAGCGAGCTCACTAGACCTAGGACCTCAAGACTGCAGAAGAAGCACAAAGTTTTAGCGTTTTAAAGCAGCGTTTAATAGAAAAAAGTGATAGAGAAACGCATCGAAATTTAATAAAAAATTAACCAGTTTGTGTTTAGAAACAAACAGTTAGACAATTTGAACAATTACTGCGATATCGCTAAAAAGGTTAATTTTAATTACCTTTTTAGCATAATTGTTCAAATAATATTTATATAATAATTACAATTATATAATAAATTTAATTTAATATTGCAGTATACGATAGGCACAAAAATTATTATTAGAAATTGTTTATGAATTCATTATAATGCAAGATAAAATTTAACACGTAATTAGCCCGTAAAAATATGAAGGAAAGATCAAAATCACAAAAAATAAGCTGAAACGAAAGGTTTTCGGTTACGGCGGGAGTGGATTCGGCTGCATTCGTAATGGGCGTCGTATAAAAACACTTCGCTGCAAGTATTGAAGCGTATTCAAAAAGATACGCCTGATTCTAAATGCAACGATGTGTTGCCTGCTCCCACTTGGCTGACTGGTGTCTACATAACGACAATATTCATCGTGGGCATCGGTAGGCATTCGCCTAACACAAGAAATACGCATGCGTAGCGCTCGCGCTTACAACTTTCATTCCTGGCGATTGTAGCCTACGCCGCGCCGTTAAAGTTAATATCACCTAATTTTATTTTTACGCAAATGCTGTAGGATGAATTGTTTTTATGAATTCTTTCGGATATTTGGAAATGTTGCTTATCAGTTATATTTTGTCATGTTTTACAAATATTTTCTTTTTTAGCTTCTATTCCACTTACACAAAACACCATATTATTTTCCAGACGGAAAAAGTCACCCAGTATTACACAGGACCAGAGATCAGGCGTAGGACAAACTGCTGCACGTGCTTTCTGTTGTGTCAGACCATATGCCAAGTCAAAGCCGTAAACAGATCTTTCCGCATGATCAGTACAAGACTGCACTAAAAGTATCGGGAATGGAATATTTCCACTGTTCCATATTAAAATCTTTTTAATTGAAAACTCCTTGGTTTTAAAAATCGAATACCATTTATTTATTTAAAAAATGATTCTCGGTCTTGTCACAAGGTTTTGTCAAACTTGTTTAGTCGTTGAGAAAATGGAATTGACTCGAGAAAATTCAA
>DWHP01007304.1:0-11015 GCA_018247895.1 Parnassius honrathi
GAAACCTGAGGTGACCGAGGTGATTAGACGTCCCGATGTCACAGTTTACCACAACTGTTTTAATCTGAAGGTAATAACATCTAGAAAATGAACGAGTCGTAAAATTAAAAATTTTGTACAACCAACTTCAATATAAACAAATTAATAACATCATCAACGCATTATTATGGATAACTCAAAAACTAATGGTCTGACCGATCTTCAGCAAATTGATATGGGACCATATGAGAAGCACCAGCTTTAAAAAAACATCAAAAATTGGCTTCGAAAAAGTTCTAATTTAACACACATAAAAATACAGTCGAATCGAGAACCTGCTCCTTTTTTGAAGTCGGTTGAAAAACTGTGGTTGATAACTCGCCTGCGACTATGGCAAATATAGAAGATATTTGCTATGAGACAATCTTTGTGGAAACATATAATCAACAGTAGATTTCTGATAGGCTTTAATGACGATGACGATGATGTTGATGATGATAAAGAAAAACACTATTAACGTTATTTTTCCTTCCCTTATCCTTTCCAAATAAGCTTAAAATGCTTATGTTAGGAGTCGTTCACGACAGAAGTCGGATGGAGGATTGGAACCTACTACTAAATAAATAAAAACTTTCCGAGTTTGCAGTCGGTTAATTATTGAGCTACTGCTGAAACTGTAGTTTACAAATATAATATTATTTTAGTAGTTAGTGTAATGGAATATTTAGTGATTACGAGTAATTATATAAATATATTTATCTACATACAGGTACAAAAATAATGACCGAGGGGGAAGCTACCACCTTGCAAGGGGTAATCAGAACGGGGTCGTGGGCGGTCGTTTTGGTTCAAGGGACCCTGCCAGTGACACTGTAAAGGAGACCGTTTACACTGCTGGACCTAGAGGGTGAGTTAAATTTCCATTCCGTGCACCTTACTTATAATGGTTTAAATAAGAAAATTATTTATATGAATTTAAATAATAACCTAATTCTATATTCTTCAAATGTACTTAGTCTAAAGGAATTAAGTCAGCTATTTGTAAATACGTTTGATGAACGTTAATAAGGAGTAAAAAATAGATAAATAATTTAAAATTAAGTGCTATTTATTTGCCGTGGCAGTTTAAAAGCTGAGCGTTCGCCTCAATTTTTTTAGGATAAGGGTGATAAGCGAGCGTACAGTCTGCCTGATGGTAAGTGGATGCTGTGACCTATAAGCATCTACATTTAGTCTCAATAAAGCATCAAAATGAAGGTGCGTTTTCACTTTTGAGGACTAAGAATGCCTCGTTTCTAGTGAAATGGTCTCCGGTTTTCTACACTCAACATACGAAACCTAACAGCATTAATCTGCAATTTTAGGCTGGTATTCATTAAGAACGTGGTCCTACCCCTACCCATAATGAAGCTGCAGCGTAATTCTACCACATACAGAAATTTCATGGAACGTGACCAGCATGAGTTCAATCCCTGCCGGCAGGCACTAATCAAAATACAAATTAAATTTAAAGTGCTGATTTACGAAGCGCTCGACGGTTAACGAAATCACCGCTGAGGTGTTTTACGTACAGATATTGCGTAGGGCACATTAACACATTTTACGTACAGATATTGTACATCCAGACCGGGAACAAGTGTTTGTAGGCCATACAAACTCTTTTCCATGAGAGATTCAAACCTGCGACCATGCAGCTCCTCAAACTAACGTTTCGCCACTGAAGCTACCCAGGGAATTATTAGTGTTTCTTGTATCACAGCGGACCTTTTGAAAGGAAACAAGTAGTACAAAAGCAGCTTGTAGTGTACCGTCTGTAGATAAATTGAAATTTTAATATGAAAACAAGTCGGGCTTGCAACTTTGGCCGCTTTAGGTTAAGAATTTTAAATAAATTCTGAATCTTTAAAAAAATTATATTTATTATTAGTTCACCAAAATTATGAAGTAGTTTATATACATATTATGTATATACATATTTTTGAATATTTGATGGGGTAGTTTGCCAAGTGGCGGTGGTGGCGTAAGTGAATCACCATGTTTTGTCTCGTGGTCATAACAAATACGAATAGCTTAAATATATTGAAACACGGTACCGCAAAAACCCAACAAAGCTTATCTGTACACCTTGCTTCATCAACAGCACTCGGCGCCGAACCTACGTACAGACAGTGTGTAACGTCTATTACACATAACTCCGGCTACAATGATAGAATATGCCTTAATACCGTAGCGAAAATAAACACGTTTCCTAGCGCGCACTTACGTGTAGCAAAAATGTTTTACTCATTTACACCCGACGTAAATACGCGCGCGTAAATATTCTTTTTTCTATTAACTAACTAATTTTAACTAATTACTTTCAAAGTAGAGTAAGAAAGTAAAGAAACAGCATATTTAAAACGTCTTACTGTTGCGTAGTTACTCGACTGGGGAAGAACCTCGGCCGCATAAATGGCAGCATAAGATAGCAGAACTGAGTTGTATTGGTGTAAGAATATCCACTTCCCCATACCATCCCGTGGCTGCCGTTAAGAGGCGACAGAGAGAATCTGAACCAAGAGATGAGAATAAAAAAAATGCTGTAAATATCGCCTCTATGAGAAAATCTATGGGAGAGGTCAATGTTCATCAGTGGACTTCTGATAGACTGTAATGATAATAGGTGACTGGCAGCAGAGTTGCTAGACATTTGGTACTTCGTTCGCTAATCCATTTGCCAAGCGTGACGATTTAAGCAAATCCTTCCAACAACGACGGACGTGTACGTGGCAGGGCCACGCTGCAGCTATATTATGGATGTAGCATGAATGGGTCTCGCTCGATTGGGAAAGGACCACGCTCTCACAGAATACCAGTGTAAAATAGCAGCTTGATACTGCTGTGTTTCGTATGGTGAGTGCAGAGATCCGGAGACCCTTTTCAACTTAGTCCCCATGGGTGATAAGTTACAACGCATTTGCGTTTTGATTCTTAATCGAGGATAAATGTAGATATCTATGGGCCACAGCATCCACTTACCATCAGGTGGACTGTGTGCTCGTCGGTCACATTAAGTTATAAAAAAAATGTAGGAACATATCCAGCTGTGGACTTTAGTTTTGGAAATAATGGTCCGATGCAATATCCAAAATGATACACAGTGACATACATTATCAATTTGCACTACTGTTTGGTGAACTAAATGAAAGTTCGGTAAACTTTCCGAGACACAATGAGGCGTGACAACTCAGGACCTAAGCGCTCGATGTAAATCTCATAGCACGCGAGCAACCCGGGTTGAAAATCAGTGAACGGTGAATGAATTTAAAGTCACGTTCTCGGCGGTCAAGGAAGACATAATGAGGAAACCTACATGTCTGAGAAACTAAAGAAATATTTAGAAGACCCTTACAGCTCGAACGAGTGTTCCGGTCTGAAGGATAATAGGTAGTATAATGACAGAGTGCGAGGTATTCCATATTAGTTCTCACAGGTGACAACGCATCTATAGCCTTTTTTGTTTGATGTTAGTTGCAAGCGTTTATGGGCTGCAAGCCTCCCCGTAGATGGATTCACAGGGAAAATTTGTCATAGTTTTGACAACCGCAGTTCGTTATTTTTCCTGTCCTGTTTCAGTTTCCTCTGTCACGCCTCACGACAGTCACGAGACGATGTGCGTAGTAGATATTCTTACAGTTGATAATAATAACAACTTTAAAAAAACCAAAAACGACTTTTTAGTAAGAATCAAAAACATCTATCACCATGAATTTTTACAACTACAAATATTTTCCAGGTTTCGCGCGAAAGGTCCTAACGTGCACAGAAAAATAGACCTAGATCAACGGCCTCGAGGACCCATTGGGAATAAAGACGATCCCTATTTCGACCCGAACGAGGATCCAAGTTATTCTTATAAATTTGATACGAGGACGTACTCTAAAAACGAGAACGCTGATAGTAGGGGCGATGTTAAAGGTTCGTTAAAGGGTTTTCCCATTATGCAAATTGTAAGGAGAGTTGTTATTCTTTAGTGGGGAATATATTCAAGGTATTTTAAGTTTATTATTCACAGGTAAATTCATAAGACGCTTAAGCTAAGCGAGAATATTGTTACTTGTTTTTAAGGATGTCTAAAGATTTGAATGGCTATTTTCCTGATATCATAAATGTGAAAGGCTAAGCTCTTATTTAATTCAAAAATTGACATAAAAATGGATTATTTCAAATAATAGGACATTTTATCCTAGTGGCGAGCCATTGCAGTCAGTTTCTTTGCGAAGAGATTTGACCGTAGTGGAAAAAGGAGGATATATAGCCAGGCGAGGTGCCTGGGAAGTAGCCAACGCTTCATGTTCATTAACAGGGCTTATTCTATTTTTTTATAGGATATGGTGACAAACGAGCACACAGTCTACCTGATGGTAAGTGGTTACTGTGGCCCATAGACATCTACATCTATCCTCTATTACGAATCAAAATGCAAATGCGTTGTCACCTTTGAGGACTAAGATGGAAAGCCTCGTTTCCGGTGAAAAAGGTCTCCGGTTCTCTACACTCACCATACGAAACACATCAGCATTTATCTACTATTTTACGCTGGTATTCTGTGAGAGCGTAGTCCTTCTGCGGTCGAGCCGACTCATTCGTACTACAACTATTTTTCTAATATATAATTGCAGCATGGCTGTACCAAGTATAAAACGCGGTGTCGTATTACTGAATTTGTCGGACTATAGAGTACTGCCTTTTACATTTTTAAAAAAAGTACCTTGTAATCAGACAGATTACATATCAAATAAAATACAATAAAAAATAAAAATGTCATGTGATGCACAATGAATACCTAAACAGTAAATAATGAATGCCCGCTAGGCTGTTACCGTAGTCACTTTTTGAACTGAGACAATACGCATCATGTTAGATTCGTGGTGGCACGAACTAATTGCAACTTGTTTGTCCACGTATTCGCGAAGGACACCTCCCCGGCGGTGGATTCAAAGCGCGCCTCGAATTTACCTACGCGGAGACGGATTAGCTAGGGGCCGGATTACCTGGGTCCACAGTATTTCTCATAAAATGGGTTCCAAATAATAGAGGCATATTCCAATATTGATCTTATTAGAAGAATTAAACTAGTGAATATATGAAATGGGTTGAAGAATTCACTACAAGAGCGGATGATAAAACCAAATATATATGATTACCGGCGGACCGAGTACCGGCAAAATGTTTTGTTGGTATAGTTAATGTGATTGCTCAGATCAAGTCTTGAGTCAAGTATAACTCCTAAATCTTTAATTAGGTCCAGTTTGCGTCACTTAGTGTTAAATACTACTTATGTAATATACTGGCTTTCTTAACCTTTCCTACTGCAACACATCAGTGCATGCACAGCTTTTGGGGTACAGAATTGGATTGGATTGGAAGAGGTTACATACGTAGTATCCAAATTAGAAATATTTCGCGCTTTTAACGTCATTAAGCTAATACAAATAAACACAAAAGCCTACGTAGTTCAATGACCATAAAGCCGTAAGAGCCTACAACAATTCGAATAACATCGTTACGCAGTCATGCGTAAAATCAAGTGCTAGAAAGTGTTTAAAATTCGTTTTCTTTCTAGTTTATAAGAGAGCGATTGACATCACGCCAGCCATTAACATTGCTCTCCTAAAAGTCAACTGCTATCGAATATGGATCGCTACGTTTTGGTAAGTGATATTTTTTTGTAGCTACTGCGCACCACAATAAGTGATGAAAGTTTCTAAGTTGAGTAAAAAGCTCTCTATAATACTGCACAGTCTGACTTCAAAGCGGGTAAAATGATTCGAGATTTTATTACCATCATTATTATATGGTACGTGAGGATAATATGGTCATTCGGGTAATATGGTAATTTTCCTGTGACCTAAAAACTACAGCCTTGTTTGCATAGATGGCTTTGTGACACGATAATTCTTCATCGGTCAATCAAATAATGAAAGGTCAAAAGGGCCCTGCTTTATCGACACTATTTTGACAGTTGACATTAAAGTAAATATTTTAGTCGATTTTAGTATTGTGTAGTGTAGTCAGTTTTTTTAAGTTGATTTTTTTTAATGTTCCTAATTATCGCAAAAGCTTGTTTACTTTTTTTTTTGTTCTTAATATATTATTTATAGTATACGACTTTGAGTTTTAATCTTTGTCCTCCTCCTCGTTTTGTTTCTATAGGGCGGCAAAGCTTAAGGTGTCCATATAACCCTAACGTACCTTACTTGTTTTATAGTTTGCATTAATAGGTATTCACAAAAAATCTCATTACTTAACGAATCAAAATTCACTTAAAACCACAGTTGGAAACAAATTCACTTAAAAATATGGTTTCTACGATGACGGTCTACAGACAGTACAGTATCATCATTTTTACTTAATTAATACTACAATTTAAAAGCTTAAAACCATTATTTAAAGCAAACAATCTGCTGGCAGTTTCCCGTCAATACTCCCAATGTGAAATTGTCAAACCATGTTGTCAAAGTAATTTTTTTTTGGTTATGGATCCTCACGATATCTTAGGAATTTTCACTTATAATTATAATTTCCATAGCTTAATCCACCAGAGATTTGAGCAAGATATTATTCCAAGGTACCAAAATGAACACAACATATTATAATTAATATTACTGTCGGAGCACTTTTTTCATCACTTATTAAATCATAGGTAACGGTCACAAAGGTCTCAAATTCGTAAATGGGCAAAATTTCTCGCCATTTTTATTTATACGAATCAAAATCCATTGCAATGCATTTTAAAAACGATAAGACAATATTAATTGTTCCTTAGAGGTAAGGGTGCCGCCAAAACTCTATATCTACTGACTTTTGCAAAAAGTTGTAATTGAATGTAGCCATGACTTTTACAAAGAGCTGTATTAATTAGATGTATGTAGGCATTTACTTCTGCCCATCGGAAACAAAATGTAACATGTTATCATCCTTGAGGACAATTATCGGTAAAAAGGATCGCCGGTTCTTGTGACTACAATACGAAATACATCGGCACAAAGCTGCTAGTATGTTGTCATTGTATACGAGCGTAATCCTTCGCCGATTAAGCCAACCTATTCGTATGGCAGGCATAATACAGCTGCAGTGTGACTCCACTTTTCAGTTATTGACGGCCTTATTCATAAAATCGACGTCAACTTACGTATTCACTCGCACACTTACGCATTTACTTTTTACGTGGTAGAGCCACGCTGCAACCATATTATAGTTGTAGCACGAATGGGTCACCGAGTACCGGCGTCGAATAGCAGCTTAACGCCGCTGTGTTTCGTTTGGTGAGTGTAGAGAAACGGAAACCCTTTTAACTTGAAACGAGGCATTCCATCTTAGTCCTCATGGGTGACAACACATCTATCTGCATTTGATTCATTATCGAGGATAGATGTAGATGTCTATGGGCCCCAGACACCACTTACATGGATACATCAGGTGGAATGTGTACTCGTTTGCCACCCTTATACTATAAAAAATTACTGGTAAACAATGTTTCAGTGACAAGTTTTTAGATGTTTAGAAACTTCACGTTAATTAAGTATCAAGATTCAGAAAACAGTTTCTGAGGATTTTAGCGTCCACGTCATTCAGTCACTGATTGTGATTATGTCGCCCGAGAACGTAGTGCTTTTAGATGAAGCGTACATTTCTTTACGTACAACGATTTTCTAGTTGAAAGAAAGGAAAACGATGATTCGGAATTATCTTTTATGGAGACAAAACTTATTGAGCGATTGTCGCGTGTCTGACGGAACATTTATTAGAAATTTAAATTTTTGATATCTTCTATGCAAACTCAACGGCAGTTTTCAATGATGTAATTTTATTTTATTTTGACCCAGGAATCGTGATCACAATATACGCATTTTTCTTTCTGCACCTTGAAGATTTGTTATTCTTATAGCTTTTGACATTTCTTACCAGGCGTTTTTCTTGATTTCGTTTTTGCTATCCTATAATTTTACACTTTTCTGCAACGTGTCTGATTAATTTATTGGACTTTGTACTCGTTTGTCACCCATATTCTATGATAAAAAAACGTCATATTTGTAAATAAATATCCACAAGAGTCCACACTCGTAATCATTTGTTGCATAACTGGTTGGAATGGTTTCGTTTGCTCCTTTGCACCCCATCGTTAGTGTGGAGGGCGCCAACTGTTTCGGAAACATTTAGTGTCGACCGCAACTATATCAAATTTTTATGAAACAAAATTATTTGTATCAGAATTTAGATTTTGTTTCTGAAAGAGAGTTTATAAACGATTATTTCCCATAGTCCTAAAATTGTTTTTTCTTTTTTTCTAATATCTCTGTCTCTTCACTAAATCACAAAAGTAATTAGTTCATCGTACGAAACCCAGCATTTCCTGTTATAAGTCTGTGTTATTTTGTCGACCTGACACATTCGTGCTACGTGTGTTGTAACATGAATACTTACAGTATAATTTAAATAGTATCAACAGATTGCTTATTACTGACGTACAGTAAAGAAGATTATGTAAATATATATATATATTAATTTTATTGTTACATTATCAAAATAATTAAAGCACTGTAACAGTAATAAAAAATATATTTCGCAACATTATACGAAATATACTTAAACTTGTTTATATTAATGATTGAATTAATTATCGTTATGTGATCATATTTCTCTCGTTTCTGAAGCGTGGTAACGTAATAAGCTTTACAATTTCTTTAATTAGACCCGTCACCAGTGTACTTAGGCAAGAATTTGATCTGAACTATTAAAAAAAAATTTATTTGCTATGTGATGGCGGCGTGATTCTGATGGATCCGTCTCGTCATCGCATACCCACATCTGTATCTGGTATCTGGTACACTCGATATCGTACCATGGTTGTCGTAAGAGGTGATAGAGCGAAACTGAAACAAGAGAACAGATATCAGTTGCTAACTAGAAATGCCAGATCGGAAGTCCAAAATATCTGAACAAAATTTGAAAATATCGGGATTTTGAGGCGGTTGTCGCAAGAAATAAATATTAAAAATAAAAATGTAAAATAGAAAGTTTATTTTGAAATTAATAGGCTGCAAAATACTTAACATTGTTGACACATAACTAATTTAAATACACTTAACTTTTAGGTTGCCGTGTACATATTTTGTATTGGACTTTACTGAGTCCATAAATTTGGATCCTCTATCCGTATTCAGAATGTAAAGAGAAGTTGTTGTCTGGAGATTTTGAGTTTTGTCAGGAGTCTGGAGATCTTTTAAAATGTCGGGAGAATCCAGACGATTTCCCGACCATCTGGCCCTACTGCCAACCGAGTTGATACGTGACAACTGTGATGAAATCCTTTCTGTGAGGCTATAAATATTATGAATATATAATTATGAATATGAGAGGCCTATGCTCAGCAATGGGCTGTATCGACTGTAATGGATGGATGGACCACTCATACATCCTTGTCCTTGTCATTAGAATCATCACATCCCAACATGATTTTAGTAAGATTTGATAGATAGTAAAAGAGCTATTTCTTATATTATACTAGTTGAATTAAAATATCCAGGCATCAAATGAAATGATGATGATAGTCATGATAATGCGTAAGAGAAGTCACTACTCCATACCGACCAGTGGGTATCGAAAGACACGATAGAGGGAAATTGTAACAGGAGATGGGCATCTTCCTGATAGCAACTGAAAAATAATTTGAAAAAAAACTGTGATTGTCGTCAACCCGCCTGCTAAGCGTGGCAACTGTGCAAATATCCCACACATGTGGCAATCTATGGGGGAGGCCTATGTTCAGCAGTGGACTTTGATAGGCTGTGATGATGACAAATAATAATAAAAAAATTGTTAGTGGTTAATTATTTGTCTTTGGAAGTTAAACTACAGCTTTATAATGATTGCAGCATAAATGTATTGTCTCGATCGGGGAGGAACCACGCTTTAACAAAATACCAGCGTAAATTAGCAGCATAACGCTGCTATTTTGTATGGTGCATATAGAGAACCTGAGACCTGATAGATGTAGGTGTCTGTGGATTACAGTATGAAGACTTACTATCAGATGAAATCTGTGCTCGTTTGGCACACTGCTTGTATAAAAATTACTTTAAAGTAATGACTAAAAAAAATTACTTTTTTTTAGTCTTTTCTTTAACTTTATATTACTTTAGGATGTGGAATTTATATGGAATTGACGTAATAGTACCATCCATGAATCGAATCGACCAGGGGGACCACGTTCTTACAGAATACCAGCGCTAAATACTTCAATGCTGACCGGAGACCCTTTTGAATAGAAACGATTCATTCCATCTTAGTCTTCAGGGGTGACAACGTATCGAGGACAGATGTAGATGTCTATGGATCACAGCATCCACTTACCATTCGTTGAAATTTGTGCGTTTGCCACCCTAATTCCATATAAAAAAAATACTGAAAGACTAAACTAACATACATACAACAACATACATACATACAACACAAAAGCTAAACACTGACCTACACTACCTTCAAATGTCACGTTCTGCGATTTAGCTTAGCTTTCTTTAGGCATTGCAAGTGAAAGCTAAAACAGAGGGCGTATAATTACTTTCGATGCCGACGTTTAACTCAACCGTCCAATGACCCTACCGGAGACCATCGAGCTGCACTGTCGCATCACCTATTTATTTATTTGATTATTTTGCATAATGTGTGTGTTTTACAGTCGTAAAAAAATATAGTACAACACATTAACCATTTCTGGTGTACAAAATGATAGAAATTTAAAAACATTAAATATTATTAAGTACAATATAGATTAAAATTACAAAAAAAAACATTGATAATAATTAACCAAAAAACATAAAAATAAACCAGAAAACGACATTAAAAAATAAAAAAAATACGTGTGGCACTCGGGGACTGCCGCGGTAAGTCCGGGTTGACACGATAAGAGTTGGCTCGGACCGAGTGCACTCGGATTACTACTCGGACGTTACTCGTATCGTGTAAACATGTAATCCGAGCGTACTCGGACGCCG
>DWHP01007305.1:0-11013 GCA_018247895.1 Parnassius honrathi
GTATATATATTCATTGTATACAAGGTACAAGCCTCCTATGAGCTATGAGACCGTTATAGAATTTTTAACACAATACAAAATTTAATTAGGACTTTAGTTTATCTATAACTATGCTTAGCACCGACTTGGAATGTGAAATTAATTTATTCTTTTTAGTATTTTTAGTCGGATTTTACAATTTCTTATATCACAATCTCTTTGTCGTCTAAATAGTTACCTTAAAAACTTCATTCCCTATTTTGCAACCTTTAGGAGTGAAATTTTTTCCCAAATCTTTATGGGAATTATACTGACGTATGACCTATTTAATAAAAAGAAAACCTTCAAAATTGTTCACCATTGAAAAAGATATTGCGTAACATACATACAAAGAGACATACAGTCGAACTGAGGACGAATATAGAATGTCCCGTGACCAGTAAAAACCGCCTCCGTTTCTCAACATATATTTACGAAACACATAGCAATATACTGCTGTTTGACACTGCTATTTTCTGAGAGAGTGGTTCTACCCGGTCGAGCCGACCCATTCGTGTAAAGCGGCGTGGGTCTACCATATAAGAAGCTATTATGGACATTTGTCTAAGAATCCAATAGAATAAAAAAATTGGTGTTATTGAAATCCGGCTAAGTTTATAAAAATGTCCAAACTCAGGTAAAAGGTTACAATTAAGGGTGGTTTAAATATCTTATAAACATAAAAATCTAAACCGATTCGCCAAAACAAGACATTCTTGTAAAAGAACTGGCAAGAAATTGGGTATTAATAAACAAACTGTTGTATTTTCATTTATTAAAGATTAAAATTAAATTAGACATTTTAAATTGCATTTATATTTTTTTATTGTCAATTTTATCAATATGATGACGTTGCATTATTTACTCAATTTAATGATAACTCTTATAGTATGCTTGTTTAAACGAAATTTCCTTAACAAAGGTTTTTGATAATGATTTCTAAAATTAAAATTTAGGATTAATAATAAGTTAATTAAACGCGATAAAATCCTAATAAATAGTTGTTCGCGTAAAGTTAAGAAATCAATATGTGAACCAGTACGGACTGGTAATAGTAAAAACAATTCGCCGATTAGAAGATCTTAAGACCAAGCGCGCAAGATATAGAACATCTTTTAATTTCTTTAAGAGATGTAGAGACCATAATCTCATTCCTACGTGTGTCAAAATGTCAACAAAAAAGAACATTCGAGGAATTTGGAATTTATTCCAGGATCTTAAATCAGGCGAGTAAAAGTTGTTATGAACGGTGACGCAGCGGAAAAGGCTTAATCTACATTTTATAAATAATATCATCTGTCCAGTGAATCGAAGAGAGTTTTAACGACATTTGATTTTAATAATTGCATTGAAACTGTAAACAAACGAGAAACATCGAAATATAATGAATGAAAAATAAATAAATAGAAAGATACCAAATATTAATCAAAGGTCAAACATCTAAGTCAACGTCAGAACGAAACAACCGTTGACCACAGACGCAAACATAAAACAAAAACTGGACGAACCGACAATAAAAGTATTATCGAGACGAATTAATCTCGCGTTAACACCGCGAAAAATCCCGTGTGAAGAAATTATCTGCAGTGTTGAGGTTTTTCTGTTTAAGAATAATACCGGTCAGGAGGATTTGGAGACCATACGTCAAGATATTTGGTCTTTGTTACATAGTTGTTCAGTACCGAAATCAAAACTCTCTAAAGACGAATTTAAAGTGTTGAATAACTTACGGAATAGACCAGCGCTCACGATTTTCCGCCTGGATAAAGGAAATGCTACGGTTATAACGGACACGTCGGAGTATAATTTTAAAATACAACAACTTTCATCGGACCGAAGGTACATACAAAATGGTCAAAACAAACTCACAACTAATACGTTTAAAATAACTGGCGATTTAATAAAGAACTACTCCGAAAAATTAAACGTCGACGTGAATTCGATGATACCATCCTGTATCAAACCACCGACGGCTACCGAAGATACACAAACCAATCGCTTCACTACGTCCCATAGTGAGTCAAATCAATTCACCAGCTTATAAATTGGCTCAACGCTTAGCAAAAATACTGTCACCGTTAAGAGGACATACCAGAGCACACACGAAGGACCCATACCATTTTGTTAGTGAGATAAAAGACCTATATCTTGCTGACAATGAAACCATGGTCAGTTTTGATATTCAGTCACTATTGACATGCCTACCTATTGATCTCAATTGTATTGAAATTGCCTACCGACTGAATCTCGATTGTAACCCGGAAACTAGAAGAAAACAACATGCCTGAAAAATATGTAACATTACTTGAACACTGCCTCACACCTGGTTATCTACTGTAGAAGGAAGAGTTCTACAAGCAAGTAGACGGTGTGGCGATGGGCTCACTTGTATATCTCATAACCGCCGACATACGAGTATTCATGGAGGACTTTGAGGATAGAGCCCTTCTTACTTCTCCTGTAAATCCGAGATTCTACAAGAGGTACGTAGACGACACTTTAACAATTTCACCATCTGACAAAGTAACTGCATTTTTAGACCACCTTAACTTCGTAAACTCTAAAATACAATTCACTATTGAGTTATAGGAAAATAATTAGCTTTCCTAGATGTTTTAGTCGTCCGAAATCGTGATAACACTATTGGTTACACCGATACCACCATCCATCACAGTCTGCTGCCGTGGACACGTGACAGAAAACATCTGGCCGCCAAGCTTCAGCATGTCAAGCAAGTATTGCAAGACAACATGCTTCGGGTCCCGCGCCTACATCAAAGTGACCGAGTGAAGCCAGCTACAATCCAGCGTATGCCTGCTGTACTCCAATATGTCAGAGGAGTCACAGACAAGGTTAGCTACATCTTGAAGCAAGCTTCCATTAATACATGCTATAAGCCGCTGAAGAAGATTACCGATTATAGACCTGAAGTACCGACGTTCCGGGAAGTCGGCAGTCTGTGAACACGTACAAGATCGCCCCCGTCACTACATCAGATTTGATAAACGACAAATGCAAAAGAACACTGATTCCTACCGAGGATGATACGGGAGGCTATTGAAATAATAAAACGTCCTATTTTCACTGGAGAAGGAGGGATGGGCGCTGCCATCTGCTTGTGACCCTATCACTGTGAGACTTCAAGATACTGCAAGCTCGTACTGCGTAGATTGGACCAAAAATTAAAATTATTATTCAAAAACTGAAGTTAGCCGGGCTAACTATGGCATTGGGACGTCAAACATCTTAGTGCCCCCCGTAATCATGGGTGCTTTAAAGCACCTGAAACGTCGGAAAATAAAAATAAGTTAATTAAACGCGATAAAATCTTTATGAATAGTTTAATTCAAAAGTTAATTTACAATTATTTACAATTGTCGTATTAAAGTTAATTAACAATTATTTACAATTGTTGTATTAAATTTTTAGCGATACTATTGTAAAATTTTACGCATTAATCGTTCTAAAATGTTTATTAACAATAATCGGCGAATGAAAGTAAGGAGTTACGTCACTAAACCGTACTTTTAACGTCAGATTTTTGTTGGATAAAACGATGCAGTTCTGTTGTTATAATACCCATCTGATTTATATAATATAATATAATGTCGTAGAGTAAAAAAACCACTCACAACTCGGTTTAAATAAAATGTCAGTTATTTTGATTTAGAAATCATCGATTCGTTTATTTTTATGGACACAAGTATATTATACTTTTTATTTTTCTTAGGATTACGCAATAATATAAGCTAGAGAGGCCTAAATTTATTATGCAATTCTGAATAGTGAGATTCGATAAGCATGAAACTATATTAAAAGTAGATATTCTTTTGAAATATTTAGTGTTACGGTGCAATACTGATCTTATGTCAGCTAATACTGATCTATTATCAGCCATGTTGTTGAGAAATTAGTTTTAATAATAATATTCAGAAAATTATAAATAGAGGATGACGTTAATATGTGTATATTTAAAGAAGTGTGTTTTTTCCTCTCTCTGGTAGTTAAAAGCTTAATTTAACTATGTAAAATAACATTAAAAAGCGGAGATATGAAAAAAAAAACTTGTAGAAAGATCTCTAAAATCCATTAAGACTATTTTCAGCTACTTATTCTAAAGTCCACAAGTCAAAAGTTACTTTACTACCCGCTATTGATGATAATACCATATTATACTTTCTAGAATAGTATTCTCCACTAAATGGATTTGAGACCTGGTAAGGCATGTAAGAAGATGATGGATATTGAATACAGGACCGTGTTTTGTGGAATTCTTTGGGAAAATAATAATTATTATCGTTTATAAATTATTATTGTACAGGTTTGCAATAACAAGGACAAAAGTGTTCTTGGCAACAGTTTAGAATTTTCAAACAAGTTGTTGATAAAATCGATAAAAAGTCGATTAACGGAGAGTTATATGAATCTAATCACATGAAACAAAAACGTCGTTAAGCTTAGTAAATAAGATCAAAATTCCTACAGCCTGGGAACGAAGTCAAATCCTGTGCCCGTGACGGAACCACTCGGGTGTAAACAGTGTGTTAAATGTAAAGAAATTAAGAAAAAGTTCGTTTTGACATCATTTCACGTTGATCATTCGATGAATAAGTTCACGGTGTTGGAAAAAAGTAAAAAGAACCGGTCAGCCTTCTCAATGCGACTCATTTTATGAATGAAATAAGATTTTTTTACGGAACCGCGTCAAATACGTGCTTTCCTTTCTCGACCATCTGACGCGACGTGCATTCATTTTGGATTGCTTCTTATTATTAAAAAAGCTTATGCAACTTGTTACCGTTGGCTAAATTTGACTTTCACTAGATTTATTTTTGGTTTAATATTGTGGGATGTAATTTCTTCAATATGTGATGTAAACAGTTTAAAAGATTCCTTCGATTGAAGAATTGTGGCAACTCGGTAGCGGGTTGTGTGTCGATAAGAAGAATGAAAACGCTTTAGGGACACAGATGTGGTCAACGTAACAAATTTGTGTATTATACGGAATGATGTTTTTGTCATACTCTTACTGTGATTTAAAATGCTATTTTATTGACTTAGAAAATTGAAAATGAACCGATATGTGTCAAACGCTTCCAAAATATAGTAGAAGTTCTTATATTTGTTTTTCAATATTGAATGTGCGTGGCAGTCATGAACTAAGGTTATGCCCCTGATAATTAAACGAATTCAATATTAGCTGATGAAGTGACCTAAGTTGGAAATGGCGAGTCCTAGAATCTAGACGTATAAGATCAGAATAAGAGAAGAGAGAAGAAATTAAAGCAAAACTAAAATAGAGATGACTTTTACATCAATCTCGAGAAAAAGTTTATCAAGAAGATATCGCGAAAATACTCTCAATTTGAAAATACTGGCACTTATACAGTTTTAATATTGTGAGTACTTTTATTTGTTATTGTGTTTGATATGTAATTTAAAAAATTTTTGTCTGTAAAGTTGATCTACGGACGATAGTTTAACGTGACAATGTCATGACAAGACATTGATGGATTGATTGCACGAGGCTTGCGCCGAACGCTCAAGCCGATCGTGCCTTTCGCTCGTTCGTGCCACACTATCGCTCTGATCGTGCTCGGTTTGGCCGGAGCGTAACGAGACAATGAGTCATCGTTTTTCGGGCATGCAATCGGCGTTCGTCGATTTATTAGACGTTGTCACGTCAAAAGATTAATTTTACTTTTACCATAAGTGCCGATTGCTGCTTTTAGATTTCAGAGAGGATTAGCTTGCTACGAAAAACACGAGGCAACTCCACGTTAACGATCTGGGTCCTTTACACTTTGCGCAAACGGGACGGTAGTACCACCATCAACCGTAAGATATGCTACTTCTCACATTCCCTGTAGTCACTGCTTATCACATGCAAGGGAAGAAATGGGACGATGAGTTCTATCAACCTACACCATCCATTAAAGCCTAAAGTCCGTCATGAAAGTTCTCTACTGAACATAGGCCTTGCCTGTAGATTACCTCATATGGGTGATCTCGCCAGAGTTCTTCTCTTCTTCTTTCTTTGTTCTTCACTTCTCTGATCAACCGCAGTTTTTTATTATTATGAGAAGTTGCTTGTATAGAAGAGCGGGCAAACGAGCTCACGGCTCACCTGATGGTAAGTGATTACCGCCGCCCATGAACAACTGCAACACCAGGGAAATTGCCGGTGCGTTGCCAGCCTTTTAATAGGGAGTAGGCCCTTTCCTTGAAGGTCCCTGAGTCGTATAGGTTTGGAGAAATCTCTGGTGATAGTTAATTTCACAAGGAAGTTTTCTCCTGTTTCAATTTAACTCAATCGACCTCTCACGACACTCATGGGACGAAATATCAAACATCTCTATTAACGCTGAATGTGATAAATAGGTACGCTATGAAATCGAATTTGTTTTGTGATTGATTAATGTTTATTGTTATTTGATTTAATCAGATTCTTTGTTGTTATAATATTATACAAATCGTGATTTCGTTTCACCTGCTAAATGCGTAGAAAATTTATGGAATTAAACGTTTTTTTTAAAAGTTAATAATCACTTTTAATTTTTTTACTGGATATCAATTCAGAAATATTGTATATAGAAAAAATAAAGTTTCTGTAAAGAGATGTTTCGCCGCGACACGTCTGGGTCTCCCTAAAGCTGGTAAAGACTAGTGTGGAAGTCAGCCTAGCAACTCAAAGAACAACTCAGCCAGTCTTCTGGGCATGCTAGCAATAAACGAGACATATATATGTATAACATGTTTGACTAAAAAGCTTCACTTTACGTTAAAATATGCCTGCAATCGTTTGCAAATTACGTTTTATAATAATTTGTAAGAATAAAAAATAAAAGTGATTTTAACATCGAAAAAATTACATTTTGTTATAAAAACACAAACGTAATAGAATAATATAAACGTTCGCGGTCAATCAGTCAGTGCCCGTGACATTTTTGAGGTTGGACGTACGTTGTTCTTTTCTAAAATTTTCCGCGCTTCAAAACGAATACGCTCGACAATCGCGGGGAGATAGGTAACGTTTTCATATGTGAACATTGTACTACAAGAAGACCTTAAATACTGATAAGTATAAATACTGAGTGAAATCTACACTACAAAAATTAAATTTATAGTTAAAACTCATTTGAGTGATATTAATCATTAAAAATACCTCTTAATTTTACACATTCTGTATACCTCTCGAGGCAGTCAAAAGCACGCGGTCAGGCGGCAAAAAGTGTTTGAGCTCGTGGGAAGTCAATTACACGATTAGTGCCTACAGTTCACAGAGCCAGTGTTCCAACTGCTTAGCATAACGACTCTTACGGTCTCGCGAATATCGCTTTAGGAAATGAGTTGCCCTGCTTATTTCAAAACATTCTATTCCCCGGCGGAAGACCTGTGTCCAAACGTGATTTATTAAAAAAAGTCATTGTAGCGTTTATTAGGTGTGAGTTGAGTAGTAAGTGGTTGTAACATAGTAAGTTAATCCGAGAATTGTACATCCGTCGTGTCATTATGAACGACGCGATTAGGCATTAAATCAAGTAGATTATAATCGGCGACATCTACCGGTTGCACGTCTCAAAGTTTACAACTACACGGAATATGTTATTAGTGTTGCAAATTTACGAGTAAATGGAGGCACTTACACAGTCTAAATTACTCATACTCGTTGTACGTCGTCGTCGTTTACGAGAAAAGATCTAAATAAATATAAAATCTAGAAATATCTTAAAATCTTGTCAGAGATGAGATAACAGTAGTCCGGCACGAAAAGTTATTTACAACACTTATCATTACGTTTATTTTGTTTTCTATATATTAAAAATGACCACATTAACAATTTCTATTTCCGTTTTATATATCAAGATTATGTGAGATTTGAGCCCGTAGACTGCACCGCTCAAGCCAACAGGTCAATGTTTTTATTTTATTTTATAGGATAGGGTGACAAACTAGCACACAGTCCACCTGATGGTAAGTGGTTGCTGTGGTTCATAGACACCTACATCTATCCTCGATTACGAATCAAAATACAGATGCGTTGTCACCCATGAGAACTTGATGGAATGCCTCGTATCGAGTATAAAGCGTCTCAGGTTCTCTACACTCACTATATGAAACACAGCAGCATTAAGCTACTATTTGATGCTGATATTCTGTGAGAGCGTGGTCCTTCCCCGGTCGGACCGACCCACGACATGACCCTACCACGTAAGAACTGGTGTCTTCCTGATAAAAATTCAAAATGATAAAAACTTCGTGGCATCTATGACAAAACCCCCCATTTGGCAATCTATTAGCATACTTCTATAACTGCAGCATGGCTCTACCACGTAAAACAATAAGTGCTATCACAACTTATTCTGGTCCTCGGGTTGGTCTCGATTGGGATTCCAATCAAAGACACATGACACAACTAATGTCTGGTCACAATATTTTTAATAATGTTTGTATTCCATTACAAATCGCTTTACTATGTATTAAATGCAAAAACCCTTTTATACATTTAAATAATAATTCAAAAACTGTTACCTGACTACTGAAATATGGAATATCGAGGTAAGTTTCCAACGCTTTCTTTTGGATATTGACATCGTTAATTGTAAAATTAATCGCAATTCATAACTTAAGGCTTTTTAAATATAGGAACCGGAAATAAATTACTTGATTGTCATAACCAAAGCAATATCATAAAACGTCTTAAAAATATAAACTCAATAGTACTATTATGCATAGTTACTTTTTTAAAAGTGCGTCTTGTAACGGTCCATAGAATTTTTTTCCCAGTAAGAAAATTATCTCGATGTACTCTGTTAAATAACAAATAGTTTAAAAAACAACAGAAAATAATAGGTATCGCAAACTGCAAGTATCGAGCGAAACCGGTACAGATCAGCACCAATAAAACCAAAACTGCCAGTGTTTTTGTTGGAAACCTCTCGCAACACAACGTCAAGCGAACAGTACTAAAATAACAAAAGCTGACTTTACATAAACGGCTAAACTTTCGAATGGTAACGTAATCGAGATCACGACTCGATCCTTTGTGCGGATCGATACGATCCATCGATCTCTGAGGCGCGTCGCGGCGTGCGTGCGCGCATGCATTATGCACTGGCATTCCATTTAAGGCTAGTTACACTTAAACCTTAACTAGAGATTAGTTGTTACCTGTTGAAAGACGCATGCTAATTTAAACAAACATAAAAAAGTTGTGTGACCTAAAAAGTGAGTATGGCATATTTTGAATAGATATGTTGTTAGTTTTGTTCTTTACACTTAAATTATTTTTTTAGTAGAAGAAGGGGCAAACGAGCATGCGTCTGATCAGATGGTAAGTGTCAACCGCCACTCATAAACAACTGCAATACCAGGAGACTTGCAGGTACGCTGCCTGCCTTTGAAAAAGAAGTAAGCTCGTTTCAATTAGTTAGTTTTATTGTCGATCCTATAACTGAGAATAAAAGAAGTTAAGTAAAAACAATATATTTTAATTTTTTCTTTAAAAAAGATACGTGTGCGTTTAGCTTGTAAATACAAAGATAGCGATGGAGAGGTGAGAGATAGTTTTGAAGCTGTCATGTTTACTTCTTTGTACTACGTGTATAAATTAGGGTATCTACTTTCCCAGACATCTCATTAGCGAACTTTGATTAGAAACGGTTGCACCAGCCCGAGGCGGTACAGAAACCCGATAGGCATCCAGCAATAGCATCGTTAGTTAGTGCAGCTCGAAGTCTATTGCGGGCATTTTACTTGAAATTAACAATTATAGTCTTGCACTGGATTTGTATGTTTGAACGTAAGAATGGACGTGTAGTGCATAATTAAGGGTAACGGGAGTTTGTGAGGTTACTGCTGCTAATAGGTAATATAAATATATTACTGGACGTTGATGCTAGAATTAGCTAAATTGGTAAAATTGATACATACTTATTATAAGTTTTATTTTAATAGTAAAAACATAAACATTAATACTATACTAAAATCTATAATGGTACAAGTCTAATATATGGATTTTAAATATAAATAACATGGTTCTATCCACTTTAAACAATATAAAAAAGTCTTAGAGTTATGAGAGAACCTAGAGCCGGTTTTTGTCCCGTTAGTATCGACTGTTAGTATTTTCCTGGAATAGCTTCAAAAAAGGTAAGAAAAATAAATATGAGAAACTAAATAAGATGAGCGTAGGCTCTATCTAGAAGTTGAATGTATTTACTCTGCTTTTTAATTCTTACTTGTGGTCCGATTTACGCAGAGTGAACTTACTGTGTCTTGAAGTCTTGCTTAGGTATGCTGAGACTAGTTTTAATTTTACCATACCAAGCAGGGGGTCGTACCCAGGCTCCTTCTTTATTAACATTACGATATATTTTTTTTAATTTCAATAGCCTCACATATCATCCTTGGCAGGAATCGATGTTCTTTCGCGAGAATTTGTGGCCTATCAAATCTGATGTAATGGCGGAGGCCGAATAGGATATGATCACGAACTGCAGACAGCTCAGTCTCCCGTGACTATGAGTGCCGGAAAGCGCCCAAAAAGCCGGGAATTAAAAATTAAGATGCGATAAAATTTGTAAAAGTGGTTTTAATCAATTCATTTGCTATTTTTTCCAATCAAGCGTGACAATTTATAAATTAAATTGCACGCACTAAAATAAAAAAATAAATAAAAAGGTTGCTGAACACAATCTATGATATTAACTGGCAGTACAAAGTCTGTGAGGTTCATCTAGCATGTTTTTTTTTATAGGATAGGGTGATAAACGAGCACACAGTCCACCAGATGGTAAGTGGTTCCTGTGGCCCATAGGCATCTACATCTATCTTCAATTACGAATTAAAACGCAGATGCATTGTCACCCGTGAGGACTAAGATGGAATGCCCCGTTTCCAGTAAAAAGGGTCTCCAGTTTTCTACACTCACCATACGAAATACAGCAGCATTAAGCTACTATTTCACGCTGGTATTCTGTGAGAGCGTGGTCC